>RJWM01032902.1:0-21075 GCA_004363535.1 Dasyprocta punctata | reverse complement strand
TATGTCAGACATTAAAAGAGGTAGAAAAAACTTTCTTGAATATGTTAAATAAGACTGAAGAAATCACTAACTGCAACACATGATCTTTGGTTTTTGGATCAAAAGAAAAGCAGTATGAAGGATATTTTGGGGACAGTTTGGAACATTTTAATATATTCTATAATTGATATGAATGTATTAGTTTCAAGTTCCATGAGAGCAATAATTTGCTATAATTATGCAAAGTATTACTCTTATTTTTACATGCTGAAATAGCATCCACAACTTGAGAAAAAGTGCTTGTATACATATTTGTGTGCATATCACAGAGAATGCAAATATGGCAAAATATTAAGACTAGGAGAATGTCCATGAAAGATGTGCAGGTATTCTTTACATTTTCTCTCATCCTGTTTTTATGTATGTTTCAATGCTTTGCAAAATAAAAATTGGAGTAAAATACACAAGGCAGAAAATATGGAGGGAAGGGGAGGAAGGGTAAGGGACAGAGGGAGAGAGGGAGAGAGGAAGGAGGGGAGGGAAAGGCTGTAGCCATTGGTTGCAGCTTTAGTTGTTGGGGGGATGGTGAGAGGATGAGAAAATAAAGAAAAGAGAGGAAAGCTGAGGTCAGGTGGAGCCCTTACCTCCTGATGGGAGAGAACAGCTCAACCACTGCAGCTCCTTTATTTATACAGGCAGGAGGATGATGTCAATTTCAACCCCACTGCCTAGCAACTTGTTTGCCTGGCTGGCCTGGGCCCCTTGCCTTCTTCAAGTTGGAACAGCTTGTTTACATGGCTTGCTTTGGGCTCCCTGTGTTTTCAAGGCTGGCCTTGCTTTAGCCCTAAGCATGTGATCAATCTCCAGCTTCAAACGCTCCCTACAAAAGGTAACAAGGAGGAAGAGAAAGGCAGGAAGGTAGGCAGCTAAACATCAGGAAACATCTAAGGGTGAGAAAAACTTAACCTTTGTTGGATAGTCAAGAACGTTAAATACCCTCGATATAAACACCTTATATCCATAATAAAAATGTACCCAAAATAAGGTACATGGAGATAAAACAAAATATTTTTACACTTGTGATTAACCTAATTTTGATACATTTATATCATGCAGCAATAGGTAACCATCAAAAACACTTTCCCAAAGTGTAATGAAGGTCATAGATAAACATTCATAATGTTAAGTAAAGCATTAAATAAAACATGTGTGCCTCGTTTTATTACCGTAGAATTAACAGACAATGAAATGCATAGAGTTTTCATGTTCATTTCTATGAATCTTGGTAATTGCATGCACTAGTATAGCTATCATCCATGAAGAAATAAGAGATACTTAAATTCTTCTTGTATTCTGGATACAAGCCTTTTGCATTTTACCTATGTGCTGAGAATTCTTCTCCTAGTTCATGACTTTTCTAATCATTTCTGAATGTCTTCTCCTGCACAGAAAGTGTATTGTGAAATCCAATTTAACAATTTGTTGCTTTTATAGTTAACAATTTTTTGTGTTCTTCCCATAAAATCTTCGGCAACTTCGATATCTTGAAGATACTCTCTTTTTATTGTTTATGAAGCTTTATCTCTGGCTGTAAATTTAGGTCTCTGAGTTGTCTTAAATTGATTTTTGTGTATGGCGTGAGACACAGGTCACACACAGTTCATTTGCTGTCTTCCACATACATGATCAGCTACTCCAGCAGCGCAGCTGAATCCTCTGGAAATTGTCCTTGGTGTATGGCTGATCTTGAAGACTGGGGCTTCAAACATGTGAAACAAGGGCTGAGCTACATCTCCAGCCCTGTTTGAAAAATACAAAAGGCTAAAAGTTATACTAAAAATACATAGGATGATTATTATTAAATGTTAGAGTTATAAGTGATTTTCTTGTCTTCTTTTGACTTTTCTACAAGTCCTTACCTTTGTGAATATGCAAAGCATTTAATTTTCACACTTATTTTTCCTTTTTTCCTTTAATATAGAATCTGCAGAATTATAGCTTAAAATGCACATAAAATAACTGTAAAGACTTGTATATCACCCCATACACAAATATCTCACTAATTTGGATAAAAGTTCATTTGACTAGGTGATCTTATGTAAAAAGCATTCGTAAATAGGTAGGTGTGCATGTGTTATTTTGTTTTTGTTGAGATAGGCCATCATTATGTAATTCAGGCTGACCTCAAACCTGCTTCCATCCTCCTGCTTCAGCCTCTGGAATGCTGTGATTATAGGTGTGCACCATCAGGATCACACCTGGGAAAAGTATTATGTATTTAAGCTTCATTTTATTACTTTCGTTTTCACTGAGTCATTGTGAAAATTCATAAAACTTGTCAGGTAGAAAACTTTAGACATTACCTTAGATACAAATACTTTGTTTTTCAATTTCGTAATCATTTGTGTTCAGATGATTCCTGTGATGGTAAAGGAGTTTTTGAAAGCTCAGAAATCCCTTTCTTGCTTGCCGGGGTTAAACGTCAGCCTCACCATCTCGTACATCATTCTTTAGACACCATTTCTTGCAAGTGCAAAAGGGTTACCAACTTCTATGTGTGTTTCACAAGTTGGGTAAAAATGAGGGCAGATTTGCTTGCAACCCCATGTCATGCCTGAAGAGATAAATATATACCAACAAAAGAGGAAGACAAGCTAAGAATCAACAGCAAAAATGCCTAACTCACCAGTTTCAATCACAGACATGTGAGACAAAACTTTCTTTTTTCTGTTTTGAATTGGTTTTGGATTCCCTAAGTCTCACTTGAGGTTTAAGCTTCAGTCTTCAACAATCAAACACTAGTTCTCTGCTATTCTCACATTCCTGGCAATTTTAACCAGCTTAGACAATTCAAAAGCGACAATTAGTCAGACCCCGGAAAACTCTCAAATGCACCTGTGCCAAGCGTTAGCCATCGGACAACCTGGCTTCCAAGCTCCTTGCATTCATTTGAGGCACGAGTTAACTGCATGCTTAGGAAGCCAGGGCTCTATCATGGACCCAGAAAGCCAGCTACAAGCAATTCTTCTAAGAGACTACAGAACCGAAATACGGACTGCGATGCTACACCTATTGTGCCAGCTGAAGGGACACATATGTGCTGGTGGAACCGCACACTAGAAAACGACACAGCTACTTATGAGAAGCAGCGTCATCTTACAGACTTCTCTAATCGAAGGGACCTGGCCACGCAGTACAAATAGTTAACATGAAGAAATAGGCAGGGGAGAAAGGCAGTCCTGGAAAAGTGATCTCAAAAAGGCAAAAATGATTATTCAGGACTGAAAGATTTCATCTGGAAAACTTCCCTGCAGCTGTGACCATTTGTGTGTATGAATAACAGACCTGTTTTGTTTTGCTTGGAGTTTTGAAAAATCAAACTAGCCTGTATTGTTCTCGTGTCATGTGGAAAGAAAGGGAAATGTAACTATAGATTTTCTATCTGGAGTTTTTCTGTTTTCTCCAGGTTCCTCTGAGCTGACCCACAGGAAGCCTCTCTTGGTTGGAGACAGAGTGGGAAGCCCACGTGTGAGCCGTGCAGTCGGGGCGCGGCGTGGCGTGGGTGCAGGCATGGAAGGAAGGGAGCCTTGTAAACCTGGCCTCAGGATCAGGATCATGTGCTGCTGAGAGCTTTCCCAGCCCGCCCCAGCCTCCCTGCCAGTTTCCACAGCTGCTTCTCCCAACCCTTCTCTGTCCCGTTCTCGTCTTTCATCCAAAGTATTTCAGTGCTGAGTTGGAGGAGAAGGCCAGGTATTAAGTCAAGAAGTGGAACGCCTAGTCTCCTCGCCTCCAGGGACAACGTAAAGCCACAGAACCACCAAAATCAGTCAAGAATGTATTACTTCTCAATGACTAGGGAATGGGATCCTTGTGTTTTTTAAGGTTGAAGACAACGATTTGTTATGATTTGGGCAACAAGAAAGAATATTCTTAGTGTTTGAGCCTTGTTGGCCCTTGGTGGCTTAATGCACACAGATGCACAGACACCAAACACTAATTGAAAGAGAAGGAAAGACTGGGAGGCAGAGAGGAAGGAAGGAAAGGCGGGAGGGACAGAGAGGGAGGGAAAGAGTCTGCTCGCCCGGGAGGCCTGGTTACTGCGGGCACTCTGCAGTACCCACCCGCTCCGCTCCTTCTTGTTCTATCCATCTAGAGAGCAGAAGAGTCGTTTTGCCTTCTATTCCCACTTAAGGACAGTACCTTTTTGTAAATGGCCCCTGTGGTGGGTTGAATGGTGACCGCAAGCAAGGTGTGTCCACGTTCTGGTTGTGAAAGCCTGAGAATGTGACATTATGAGGCAGGGGGATCTCTGTAGGTGTAACAGAGCTGGGGAACTGGAGTCCTGGACTACCAGGTGGGCGCAGCATGAATGGCAGGTGTCCTCCGAAGGGACGGAGAGCCAGGGGCGGCAGCACGCACCTGCAGTCCCAGCGCGCCTGGCAGATTGCCTGACTTAAGGCCAGCCTGGGCAACTTAGGGGCTCAGCAAGGAAAACGGAAATAGAAGGCCATGAAAAGATGCAGGCAGGAGTCGCAGTGAGGTGGCCACAACCAGGGCAGCTGGAACCACCGGAGTCTGGCAGGGAGCACGAGGCCCCGCCCACCCACACGCCCCGCCCACACTTTGATTTCAGACCTGTGGCACCGAGGACAGAGAGGGAATGAATTCTGCTGTCTTTAAGGTCCTAAAGTCGCAATTTGTTCCCCCGGCCTCAGGACACTGAGACAGTTAACTAAGGTCTTTACTAGTTTCTGCTTCTAGGATTCCTGTTATTCATTCATCGGCTCAAAAAAGCAGGCAGGCAACGTGTCAGGCACTGAACAACGCACAACGAGGGGCGTAAAATTGAACAAGAAAATTCCTGTCTTCAAGAGCTTTAGGAACCGGTAGAGAACCACACACGCAGACACGGCAGCAGGATGCACGGCTGTGGGGCTGGGGCCCGTGGGCACGGGAGGAGCAGTCCGTGGCTTCCCGGGACGGGCCCCGAGGCCAAGTGAGCTGATGCGTGGAAGAGAAAGGAGCGTGACAGAGGTGCGGAGTAGGAATTGGGTGCTTTTAGGTCTGTCTGGGAAATCCCGGCACAGGCACGGTAAGGAAAAACGCCAGCAGTTGGGTAAGGGTGAGAGTGTGAAGAGCCACACTAGAAAGCTAAAGGGCAGGGAACGCGCTCTCCCGTGAGCGGGCACCGCTGAAGGGTTTGAAACAGGATGACAACAGGATCCCGTCTGTGTTTCAGAAAACTCACTGCAGAGAGGCAGGCTCCTCCACTCTGCCCAGATCAGCCCCGCGGCCGGAGAATCACCAGGAGACGCCGACCTTGGCAGGCTGAACCTAGGCACGGCAGAGCCCGAGTTAGAGAAGAAACAGAGAGTAGATTCTATGGAGGGAGCAAGACAGATGAGGGGCCTGGAGAGGAGACTTCTGGCGGTGGGAACCACTGAGAGGCTGAGGAGTGTGCAGACAGCGAGGAGCCCCCTGGCTGTGTGAATGAAGCAGCCAGAGACGGCCCTGGCAGAGAAATCAAACCTCGGCATTGATTCTGACGTTTGCTGAGGTCTGAGAACCACCACGCTACCCGGGGCCTGACTGCTGACGCTGCGATCTGCGGCCAGTCAGCGTGGTTACCACCAGGAGTTTGTTACAGGTAGATATCTGGACGCCACAGCTCACCCGCCACACATAATCTACGTGTTAACAAGAGTCGCACCGCCATTTGAGAGGCACAGGGGAGGGACTTAAGTCTCCATAGATTCCTTGCCAACATCTGAGATTACCTACTACACAAATCCAGTATATCGCTAATTCCAAGAATGGGAGACAATTCCATATAACACACCAAAATTTCCTCTTTTTCTGAAATAACGAAAGAACAAATGGGCTATATCTTAAACGAGATCAGTCGCAATCAAAGAAACGTAAGGCACTTTCTAGTTCTTCAGCCTTCAGTCCTAGTTACACACGTGTGTGCTTTTCTTCAAAAGTCTAGAAAACTTACTGGAGTTTATTATATTTTTCTGACGAAAAATAGCATTGTGCCATTAGAACTTTATCTAAACTTTCTCCTGATATCCTTGCCAGAGACAATATATACAGACACATAGATCTTCGTGTGACCTAGTATAGAAATACTCATGTAAGGAAACCATTCTGTTAGGAAAACATTAATATCTGTGCAGTTTGTTGTGTGGATATTATAGCTTAATAAACAAAACAAAATAAACAAACAAACAAAAAACCAAGAACAATTTATTTGGTGTGATCAAAGTTTTGCCCAAAGATTCTCAGAATAGTCTCAGATCAGTGGAACTGACATCACAGTTGAGCTTGTTAGAAATGAAAACTACGGGGCTCTGGTCTGCCCCATCGGATCAAATTCTCCAGGAATGGGAGGCAGGAGACTGTTTGACAAGTCTTCCAGGTGATTCTGGAGCACTCTCAAGTTCAAGAAGCACTGGTTTAGACAACAGAGACACTTTGTGTGAAAGACTTCTGCCCGTTCCGCCCCCTCTGCCCCTAATAGTTTCTTAAGCTCTCTTCCCCCTTTGGGTTTTCATTTATCTTTTATGTCCTTTCATGGCTCCTTCTTTCTTCCTTCCGCTTTTCTCTTCCTCTATCTACCTAGGTCTTTCTGTTCTACTTTTTCACTTCCTGTTTCTTTCCTGGCTCACTTTAGCCTTCAACTGCCCCCTTCTCAAAGATACACAGAAAGCCAGCACTTCTGCCTAGCAGTTTGCCAACCTCAGCATTATGAAAGAAACGAAACACAGCATCAGCTGCTTTGCTCTTAAAACAATACAGTTTGGAGGAATGACAGGCTAGAATCAGGCGTTCTACAGTTCTTTGGTATTAATGTGACTTTAACCATCGAGCATACTCATGACCATCATGTGCTAATTCTCTACAGAATACCTGCTGTCATGGAAGAGAATAAAGTTTTCAGTCCACAGCCAATGTACAGAATATTGGAGCCCTGTGCTAGACTGAAGTGTTCATCCTTCCCCACAGCTGCAGCGAATAATGACAATACAAACATTAGCAAAACAGTGTTCTTTTGTTTAGCTGGACTATTTTATCTTTATTTTAATAATTTCCTATACTTACTTGGTATTAGCTATAGTCCAGGCCCTTTTATACGAGCTTTGCAGTTATTATGTATTTAAATCTTCCCACAAACCTATGAGTTCAGGACTATTATCATTTCCATTTTACAAACAAAACTGGCAGCATGGAGAAGTCAAATAATTTGTCCAGGGTCATCTTGTCGGGCAGTAGTAGAGATGAGATTTTCATGCAAGCATCTAGCTTGGGGATTAAATCATGCCTGTGACAGTACACTTCCAGAATGAGTCAGCTGACGCAAGGTGTGTTTGAATGTCATGCACCCTCACACTAAGAGGCCAGGCGCATTCACTATTTCCTGTCCTAATACCTCTGATTGGAAAGAGTATCTTGAGATAGGGTAAATGTTAGCCTGGGAACCAGAAGTAATTAATTTTAATCCCAGGACAACCTGGATGACCCTGGAGAAACTATCAGGTTTCTCTCAATGGATCATAGTTTCTTCTTTTATAGCAAGAGAGTTTTGGACTTCATTAGATCGTATTTAGACTTCTGTGTGATCCCACATTCTATAAATTCTAAGAATGAAACACAGCCCAAGGAAATAACTAAGCTTAGGAATAGAATGGCACTCAGGAGTATAATTAATCAATTTTCTAATGATTCCTTTAGCTATTATATAAGCAACTCGATATGGTATAAGTCTTGGTTATTGAGACACAAGTGCTTGCTACTGTGAGAACAACATGCAAAGAACTAAAATAAAAACTAAAGCACATTTGTTCATTATAATAAAGGCCAGAAGTAAGGGATTGTATTCATTTTCTACTGCTACTGGAACAAATTATCACAAATTTAGTGGCCTAAAACAACACAAATTTATTATCTTCTGAAGGGCAGAAGTCTAAAACACACTCGCAGACCTGTGATCCGGGGTCAGCTGGGCTCCAGGCTCTGGGGAGAGTCCTGGCCCTGGTCTCCAGCCCCCACGGGCCAGCGACACACACTCCCTGGCCGCTGGCAAAGTCAGTGACAGCAGGTGGGGTCATCTGCACCTCATAGTACTCCACCAACTTCTGCTGCTGCTTCCCCATACGTGAAACTTGTAGTTATTCCATGAGGCCCTCCGGCACATCCAGGATAACCTCGGCCCTCAGTAGCCTCCTGTTAATTACATCTGTAGGGTCTTTTTGCCGGGTTTCAGGACTCAGGACAGGGGTGGCACTATCCGGACTACCGTGAGTTTATTTAGGAACTCTGGGAAGCCTTCCATTCTCTATATTTAAAGTCAGAAAAGCGATCATAGAAAGAAAAAAAAAATTCAATTCTGGGATGTTGTAAGATCTCTTTCAGCTTATACCATGAAGTTCACACTTACACAATAAAGTACCTATGTCCTTTTACTGACGATTAATTTGAGTTGGTATTGCTGTAAATACAAAAGAATATTAGAGCCCAAAAAGACCCCAGAGAGAAGCCAGTGACATCAAGGCTTCTTGCTCCGTAACTGAGGAAACTGAGGCCCAGGCTGGCGAGGGGGGGACAGAAGAGCCCAGTCTGCTGGCGACACTGGGAGAGGGCCTCCCCTTCCTCACGCCTTCGGCCCACCGCCTCGCACTTTTTCGCTTTGCAGTCATTTCTGAGACCTCTGCATAAAGCTCCTTAGCTTGCTGGCTAAGGAATACTCTTGGCTAAGCGTCCCGGAGCACACCAAGGCCCGCAGCACTCTCTCCGCAGCTCGGACTGCGGACTGCGGCAGGGCGCTGACTCCTCCTCCTTCACCAGATCCCCAGGAAGAGCCAGCTACAGCTGTGGGGAAGAAGGCGTGGCCTTTGCACTGCCTTGGGAGGCTGAAGAGTAGGAGGAAAACTGCTGGGGTAGGGAAAGTAGCTGGACCCCGAGAGAGGCGTCCACTGAAAACACATTTTGCCCATTGTATTTCCTGTCCTTCAACTATGTCAAACGCATTGCGTCTGACGTCCTGTTAATAAGATCTAATTTCCCAGGGACCATTTATAAAGCAATAATCATAGTAACCACAAAAATGGAAGAGAAACAGCAAGGTTAGTTAAGTCCTTCAAATATGTAACAGACTTTCTAGCTCACATCTTTGTTTGCGCAAGAAAACCTTAACCTCTCCACAGTCCAGTGCAAAAAGCATGCAGCTTTCACCCTAAAATCGCAGGCACCTGGACCAGCACTGGCATCGGCACCCCAGGTTTTCGCTCTTCCTAAAAAGCAGAAAATCTCAGTTTCCCCTTAGAGAAGGGCATTTTTGTAGATCCCAACAAAAGCATTCGGTGAAACATAAAATCTACTCTTGTATTTAAAATCCATTCCGTAAGCTAATAATGAAACATTCATAAGCAAATTCACCGTAGAGGACCTAATAGAATCTTAAAGTCAGAATCATAATGGTAGCCTAGCAAACCCAAGGCCCTGAGTTTGATTTCTGGTACCAAAAAAAAAAAAAAAATTCCTAGTGGTAGAACCCATGTTCTCAGAGATTTCCATCAGCTCTAGTGCCTGACTCATAATGTGAATAAATAGCCAGGAATCGATAGATATTAGGTTTAAACTGCTATCAAGGTCACAATAAATAAGCACAGAGAAAAATGCAAGGACCAAAAAACAAAAAAAAAAAAAAAAAAAAAAAAAAAAAAAAAAAAAAAAAAAAAAAAAAAAAAAAAAAAAAAAAAAGACAAGAAGGGCTAAACATTGCGGCATGTCCCCTCCAATCATAGACACTTGAGAGACTGAGGCAGGAAGGTCTCAAATTCAAGGCCTGCCTATACAACTTAGTGAGAACTTGATGCAAAAGATAAAAAGAACCCAGAATGTAGCTCAGTGGTAGAGAATTTACCCAATATATGGGAGTCCTTGAATTTGATCCTCAGTGATTCACACACGCACACATGCACACACGCACGCACACACACAGGGAAGAAAGTAAGAAAGGGAGGAAAGAAGAAAGACAAAACATTCTTGGAACATAACTCTGGAAATTTAAAAATATACGGGAAAAGCAAAACAAGGCAAAGACAAGAGAAAGATTTTGCAGATAAAGTTGAGAGAATCCCAGAGACCATAATAAAATTATAAAGAGACTGAAAAAAATGGAGAAAGCATAATGAGAATCTCAAGTCACAAGATCCAGTCTCTAAAAAATACTGCTGTCACTCAGACGCTGTGCCCGCAGGGCAGGCCCCTGTCCTAGAGCTGATGATAAATCAGCATCGTGCTAGCAGGGGCAAGAAAGATGTCTCCCAAAAAACAGTATGTATCTCCATATTGGAATAAATATAGTAGGCGTGTTCAAAAGCCTGGGACTCGACTAAAGATCTACACATGAGAAACTCGCGTAAGAAAGGAGCATAAGACCGTAGAAGAAAGGAAATTGTACTCCAAGTAATTCAGCCAAGATCGACATTTTCAGTCATGCAGCTGAATGTTGACTTAAGAAAAAACTTCAGGGCCAGGTACAGAGACACACATCTGTAATCCAGCCCTCGGGAGGCTGAGGCAGGAGCACTGTTGCAAGTTTGAGGCCTGCCTGGGCTACAAAGTGAGTTCAGGGCATGCCTGAACTGTATAGCAAAGCCCTGTCTCAAAAAGACAGAAAGAAAAAAAAAAGGAAAAGTTCATGATGTAAGACGCAGGCGTATGTGGGAGTAAGGAAGTATGTGTGGGAGGAGTATAAAAGAGTTAGATCCTCATTTTTGTAAAGCAAAGCTAAGTAGAAAATTAAATAAATGTGAAAATAGCAGTCCAAGCACAGTATAAGAAATATGAACATAAATACTGTTATAACCTAAAAGTTTGAAAATACCTGACTTAGTAGAATAAAAATAGTGATAAGGGAAGCTAGAAGGACACTGTTTTGTAGTACTATGTCTTAAAACTATGTACATGGATTCATTTGATAAAATTAAATGAATCTAATATAAAATGAGCGAGGGCTGAATAAAAGGAAAATAAAGGGGTTTATGAAGGACATAACAGAAAATATGTAAAAATGTAAAAGTACAGGGATCCCAGAAAAGTCTCCATATTGCGCACCAATGTGCACACAACACAGGAATCTTCCAGAAATGTGCTTTCAGTGCCACTCTTCCCCACAACAAACTTAAAGAGATGTTTGAATTTTTAAAATATGTATTTCTTGGGATGGATCCATATTGATATCTTGAATCATTTTCTTTCTTCCTGAAGGTCCTCCATGATCATTTTGTTTGTTTGTTTGTTTGGTACTGGGGATCAAACTCACAGCCTCGCACCTGCCAAGCAGACGCTTAAGCCATTGAGCCAAACTCCCAACCCTATTTTTTTCAATTGCACTGTGTAGCTCAGGCCAGCCTTGCGCTCACGTTACAGCCCAAGCCGGCCTCGAACTGACAGCGCTCCTCCTACCTCAGCCTCCCGAGTGCTGGGATTAAAGGCGTGCGCCACCACACCTGGCTCCTCCACGATCATTTCATACAGTGCAAATTCACTGATGATGAATTCATTCAGCTTTCACATGATTTTTAAAAGTATACTTAAGAGGAGAAAGGCAAGGCCCTTAATTCATTGAATCTTATCTATTAAAGACCAATAAACATCATAAACAACAGCAATTCTTTTATTATTTTATTTTTTTATTTCATAAAGTTCATTGACTTAGATATTGTCAAAAATTAGAGCATGCTTTCTTTTTCTATTTTTTAAAGAGAAAAAATAATAAAAACAAAGATACAGAATTTCTACAACAAGATAATAGGAAATTGACAATGGTTAATAAATTGTGTATTGTTATCTTCAAAGTAGTTGCTCAGATACAAGAAATAGTCATGCATAATTGATCAAACAATATAAGCACAAGCCATTTTTTTCAATGAACTAAGAGAAACCAGTAGTATAATTATGTTAGTTATCCTTTGTGTGCTTTTTCCTTTTCCCTTCCTTCTTTTATACTTTCACCCATCCCAGTTGTTCTTAACTTTTGAGCTGTTTCTTTTCCTTTCACAATATCTATTGTAGATTTTGGGTCTTATTTCGGTTTTTTACACTAGGGAGACAATACAATGTTTACACATGTGGGTCTGGTTTATTTCACTTACGAGTATGTAATCTAATTACATCCATTTACTTATAAAAGCCTTGAGTTTATCCTTCTTTATAGCTGAGTAGTACTCCATTGTATAACAATACCACATCTTTTTTATCCATTTGGTGGTAGATGGGCATTTGTCTTGTTTCCAAGATTTAGCTATTACAAATTGTGCTGCTATAAACATGGGTATACATATATTGCTGTGGTATGATGTGTTTAATTTATCTAGAAAATACCCAGAAGGGGACTGGCTGGGTCAAATGGAATCTCTAATCCTAGTTTTTTGAGGAATCTCCACACTGACTTCCACAGTGGTTACACCAATCTACACTCCCACCAACAGCGGAGAAGGGTTCTTTTTGTCCCCCACAGACTCACCAGCATTTGTTACTGGTTGATTTATTAATGATAGCTATTTTTTTTAAGAAAAAAAGAAACATTTTTCTAAATCTATCCAACAAGGTCCTAGAGGTCCTAACCAGCACAGAAAGTAAAAATGAATATAAAAACACCAAATGATACCAAAGACATAAAATTGGAATGAAAAAACTAGACTTTCATAATTTCCTGATGACAATGCTGTCTACACAAAATATCTGAAGAACCTACACATGAATTGCTCACTATAAGAAGAAAATGCAATGAAGTCATTATACACAATCAATAGCCAAAATCAACTAAATTGCTAAGCTCCAGAAATGAAATGTTAGAAAATGTATTTCTCTAGACAAAAGATAGCATTACAACCTTAATAAATCATGTGAACACTGTATTGAGAAAAAGAAACATGATAGAAGATTGCACATGGTAAGACTCTCAAAAACCAAATATAGGCAAAACTAAACTGTGTTATTTAAAGTAGGATATCTGTGTTAAAACAAAAAGAAAATCAGGATCTAATCAATACAAGATTTAGGATAGTGGTTACTCCTGAGGACAGGCTAGGAGGTTGCAACCAGGAATATTTGCTGTAGAGCTAGAATAATCCATTGCTTGATCCAGGTACTGTACACATGGGTGCTTACTTTATAATTTGTTAAATTGTATACATATGTGGTCTGGTCTTTTTTTACATATACACCAGCATTCATGATAAAAACAGTGAAGAATAAATCATTCATAATGAAAAATGCTCCTATATGTAAATCTAACAAATAAATTTTATATTTAGTTTTGAAAACAGTATAAAAGACATTAAGGAAAATCCTAAAAACTATCTTTTGAGAAGCAATGCACATCCACAGAAAAATTTCATGTCTATGAAGATGCTGGTTCTCACTAAACAGATCTGCAAATCCAATATAAACCCAACCAAAATCCTATAAGGATGCTTGTGGAATTGAAAAATTTGTTCTAAAATTCATCAGGAATTATAAATGGTCAAAAATTTCCAAGACATTCCCGACAAACACATTTCCAGAAGACTCAAAGCTATGAAGATAAGAATATTGTGATCTTGACACAAGAATAGGCAAGCAGATAGAAAAATTGAGAGTCCAGAAAGAAGCTCATGAGTCTACAGGAACTTAATTTATTTCAGAGCTGGCTTAGATGTTCACAGAAGAAAAAAAATACTATTCCATAAATTATGTTGGGATAATTGAAACATGCATGGATGGAAATGAAATTAGATCTGAACCTCAACTAATCCCCAATTCAGTTGCAAATTGACTTAATAAATTTCTAAAATCTTTAAACTTTTGAAAAATAAAACTATAAAACTTCTGGGACAAAATATAGAAATACATCTTTACTACCTGGCATTAGGAAAGATGAAAAATACATACATTACAAAAAAAGATACATACATTTCTTTATATTTAAATTTAGAACTATCACCCATCAAAAAACACATAGAAAGGATACTAATAGATTAATAGAACAGAATAGAAAACCCAAGAGAGATCCCCACAGTAACAGTCACCTGACTTATGAAAAAGGTATCACTATAATTCAGCGGGAAAGGATGGTCTTTTCAACAAATTATACATTGCCATTTGGATGTTATACTAAAAAATGAACTTGTACATATAAAAAATCCAAAATCAGTTATAGGCCTGAACATGACAGCCAAAATGGTCAAACTTCTAGACGAAAACATAATCTTTGAATAGGCAAAGATTTCTTAAATACAAAACCTTTGTGCTCAATGCCTCCCTTCACTGGAAAAAAAAAAAAAAAAAAAACAAGGAAAAAGAAAAAGAATTTGCTGAGATTTTGATAGATACTGAGGTGAATCTATAGGTAAGTTTAGGGAGAATAAATGTTTTGATATTTGTCCAATTCACATCCATGGTCTCTCTCCACTTATTTAGGTTGTATTAGAGTAGTTTTGATCTGGTTTTATAGTTTTTAGGATAGAGATAATGAATGTATTTTGGTAGATTTATACAGTAATGTTACTTTAAGCTTTCTTGTGATGTTGTAACTTGTGCCATTCAAATTTTACTTTTGAATTGTTCATTGCTTGTATATAAGCCAACACTAGATTTCTGCATATGGCTTTGTACTATGACCTTAGTAAACCTGCTTGTCTGTTCTATTTATTTTTATGTAGATTCTTTGTAAATAAAAAATAATAAATACAAATAAAATAATAAAATAAAATAAAATAAACCTTCATGCAATGGAAAACATTACCATAAAAGGTTTTGTAAGTCGTATTTCATTAAAATTTAGAACTTCTGTTTATAAAAAGCAAAGAAAGAAAGAAAAGGCAAGTTACAAACCAGAGGAAGATAGTTTCACTGCATATGTCCAACAATGCATTTAAATCCATAATATATAAAGAAATACAAATCCATATCAGAAAGCCTGGCAATCTAAGAAAATGAGTAAAAGAAAATAGTACTTTACGAAGAAATTTATGAATGACCTATGAAAATTTGCTCAACATTATTAGTCATCAGAAAATGTAAATCAAAGAGAAAATGAGAGTATTAGGTTAAAACTGTATAAAATCACCTGCAAAAAGATGATTTTCATATAGGCTAACACAATATAATACGACTAAAACTCAAAGACTGACCAACTACTGCCCCACCAATCGATGAGGACGTGAAGCATTTGGGGTCCATACACTGCTGGTGCATGAAACCACCTGAGCGAGTCATCTGGCTACATCCGCTAACGCCAAACATGTGCACCACACCCCCGTGCCCAGAAATTCTGCTCCAAGGAATATACTCAAGAAAAGAAAGGATGTTGCCCAAGAAAGGTCAAGGACAAGGATGTTTATAGTAGAAACAAATAATCTAAAATGTGGGACAACTCAGGTGAGTTGACCATAGAGTGGGAAATTGCAAAGCATTCACACAGTGGAACATTGTGTAGTCATGACAACTACTAGAGTATTTCTACATAGATCATCTCTCAGACATAAACTGAGTGAAAAATACCTGATGAACATTGTACATTCAAGGTAACTCCATTGTCAAGAGTTGCAGAGAGGAAGAGGTAGAATATGGGGGTGAGGGAGGCCCAGGACATCAACTGAAGATGGGTTCTGATAGATGCTACTGTGGTTCTAGAAGTGTTTTATCTAATGATGATGGCTACATGAGTATGCCCGTATGTAGTTATTTACTTATTCATTTATTTATTTTGCTGCTTGTAGGCCTTCCATAATAAAAGCAAAACTAAAGGCACAGAATGCAAAAATACAAGTCTGACTGAGAAAATCTACTTGTGTAATACAGTTGACAAAGGGTTGGTATCCAAAACACATGAAAAAATTCTATAGATTTTAAGAAGGATATGAAGAATCAAACAGAAAAAAATAAGTGAATTTAAAGAAAGGCAATACCAATTTAAAAATGAACCAAAAATCCTATAAAAATATGTTCAGTTTTGTTAGTTATGGAAATGTAAATTAAAATCACAAGACACTCTTTCACAATGATCAGAGAAACAAAAGAATTAAAATTCATTGATACCAAGTGTTAGCATGGATGTAATCAGAATTTAAGTATCCCAAGCATGCATACAAATTGATGCAACCACTTTGGGACGCAATCTGGAAGTATGTAATAAATGCATTATTCCTGGCCAATAATTCTGCTTCTAGATATTCTCCCCCGGGACATGTTCGTGACATATGTTTGTGCTCTATAAAATTTTAGGTAATAGGCAGACACAAGAGAATGAATAAATTGCCACATACTTTCACAATAGTCAGTCAAATAGACTTGAAAATAAATAAGACACAGACACACTTATCAATATGGGTCAACTATAAAAATACAATACGATGTAATGAAATAAGTCACAGAATAATACAAAATGTACGACTGCCATTTAAATCAAGTGGAAAGACACACAATACTGAACAGTACACTGATTAGAGTGGTATTTTGTATTTTAACCTGAGCAAAACCCATTGAAGTATTTGTAGTTATTTTTTACAAATGTTTGCATCAAACATCTGTGTCAACTACATTAAGAAAAAATCGATAATATTCTGTGTGAGTTTGGAGTAGAACTCCAAACTTAAAACTCTATCTTTAAAGATATCTTAAAGCTCTTCTAACTACATGTAGTTGAAAAGTTTGGTTGTTATCACTAAAAGTCTTCCTTCTAGCTTGGTTTTTCTATTTATCTCTGTTCCCAAATTGGGAGCCTGAGAAACATTATCTGGAACATTGACCCGCAGGCACTTTTTCTTTTGTAATACAATACCTCAAAAACATCATTTTCTGCCTCTGCTTTCTTCAATGGATTCAGGCAAAGTGTTCAAGGTCTGCGGAACAATTTGATTTACAAGTTTTTCCAAGCAGGGGGCTGCAGGGGAGGGAGAAAGAGAAGATAGATAGATAAGACTTGGTTTCTAGGGAAATTCTGATACATGAAACATGGTCGGAAAATTAGTGTCTTTGAAAAAGTAAATGCTTCAGAAAGCTCTCCATGCAACTGGTGTTGCATAAGCCAAGACAGATTGAAGAGGAGGGGGAAATGAAACTGACCAGCTGAACCTTTACTGTCTTTTCAGATTGCGATTCTCTCCGGACATCACACATTTACAAGACAAACTTTAAGCTAATAAAATTTAGTGTCACAAAAATGTCCTTTTCTACCAGTAGCTATAATGACATTACTAGAACACGAATAGTGACAGATACACTTTGCTGAAAATTCCTTTGTGGAACCTTTGGGATAATGAAGTATCTCTGGCTTAAGCATGATATTGACCATTGAACTGAGAAACTCCTGCACGCACACTGACTGGTGTGTAATTTTTGTTAAGTTGTGATTTTTTATTTAAAATCACTGCTTAGCATAGGGATAACTATTCATTTCTAGCCAGGCGTCGTGGCACACATCTGCACCCCCAGCACTCTGGAGACTGAAGCAGGAGGAATCACCTGGAGTTTGAGCTACGTAGTGAGTTCAAGGCCAGCCTGAACTACATAGCAAGACACTGTCTCAAAAAACAAACTAAAACAAAACAAAACAAAAGAAAATTGTTCACTTCTGCAACACTAGTTGTCTTTGTCATTTTATTAAATATTATTTATCTCTACAAACACAATTAAATCACCACAATAATAGCAGTATTATTTTTAATAATACTTTAATAATAGCAGTATTAGCTGGGGATATAGCTTGGCAGCATAAGCACTTGTCTGGCAAGTGCAAGGTGCTGAGTTCAATTTCTGGTACCAAAATAAAAATAATAATAATAACAGTATTATTATGTATTCTCCTATGTTCCTATCTCTAGACTCAGACATCAGGAAAACTTGCCAAATAAATTTGGATGCATTTTGTGTATAAATTTTCTCTAAATGCAGACCTCATACTAGGTACAGTTTGGATCTTGATCATGTCCCCAAGGCCCGAGTGTTACTGAAGGCTCAGGTGCCAGCCTGTGGCCCTCCTGGAAGGGACCTTCAGGAGGCAGAGCCTCGTGGACGAAAGTAGATCCCCGGGACGACATCACCGGGCCTATGAGAACCCCGGGCCTTTCCCATTTCCTTTTTTGTTTCTCACCACAAGTCCAAAGCCATAGGATCCAGTCACCATGGACTGAAACCTCCTGAACTGTGAGTTAAGATAAGTCATCCCCTCTCCTAAATCAGTGATCTTGGACGTTGTCAGGGAGGGAAAGCAAACACATAACCAAGTTAAGTATAGCTGAGCTGTTTCAGAGAACCAAGGAAACCAAAATCCTGGGTATTTTTCAAAGGCCCTTTAAACGTGTACTAATAAAAATAAAACTAAAAATGAATAAACAAAAAAGTAGATGCAGAGAGATAAAAAGAAGGCTCTTCAATTCTAATTCCTCATCCACAATATGTCCTAAACCTCAAACGGAAATGAATATTCATCCGTTCCCCCCTAGTTTTTTATTTCTATGGCAATAGGGAGCCATGGTAGTGTAAATATTTGTGAGGCCGAGGACACTTTATTGACTGTTTATTTACGGCTTCCTGGTTCACGGCGCAGACTCAGGCTAGGCGAGGTCCCCGAGCTGCCCAGGGACTGAATCACCGCTGCAGGACTCAGCCAGATTTATGTGTTCCGTGTATTTTCTTCTGTGCCATTTACAATGTAAACCAGTGACTTCTTGGTTAAAGCGCTGTCCTTTTTCTCTCGTCTTTGTGCCTTCAGTTCAGCCATTTTGCCACTTTTCTGAATGAAACCCGAAAGCCTTTTGTGAACAAAAGCTAAGTGTGAACGAAACAGCAATGTCCTCACTCACCCTTGACAGCTGGAGAGCAGAAGTGTGACAGTTCGACGGCCCCACACAGGCCGAGGACACAGAGCCCGCGTCCGCAGCCTGGCCCGCGACCTCCTCAGAACGACCCGAGCGTGTGCCACACCTGTGCCCCTCCATCGTGACCTGAACGCCAGCACTCATACTGAAGCTCGGGCAGGATTTCCATGATCACTTTTGAAAAAGGAAAATCAAAATAATAAACAGTTATGAGGCACACTTTATGTAGTGCGAATACGTTGTGTATAATTTAGATTGCCTCGTCTTTGAAATTAGAAATTACCTTTTAAATTGCAATACTTCAAGCCAGATACCATAAAGGTGAAAAAGAAAAAATGGAACCAAAAAAGCAGGTATGTAGGAAGAAAAAAATAACAAACTTGATGGACTTTGAAGTCACTTTTTATGTCTATTATAAAGTAGGCACTTAGTTCATGCTATTGTTTTAAATCAACAAAATGGCAGAATGTTTAAAACATTATGTCCAACTTTTTGAAAATCTCAAACAGAAAAAAAGAATCTGAAAAAAAATACATATACCACATAGCTATTTCAATGGTACTGCATTTTTTAACTTATCAAAATATATATTTATGTATACACATGAATCATAAATGTATGTACAATAAATATACTTACTAGATCTACTGTATATTCTGTGTATGTGTTGTAGTCAGGGGTAACAAGGAGAACAACTGCACACAGGACACAGAATTTATAATACTATTTTATGATGGTCACCCCGAGTTAAACACAAGAAAGTGCAGGAAAATCTGTCCACGACACTAATGACCCAGAATATCCAGCCAAGAGCCTGGATCCCACAGCAATGTCCTACATGAGTCCAGCTAGAGACCCAAAATGCATGACAATGCCTCCCACAAATCCAACTGGAAATCTAAGAGCCCATGATAAGGATTCACATCAGTCTATTTTACGGTTCTGTGCCGGGAAGGCCAAAGGTCAGCAGTGGAACTAGAAAGTCTATGCCAGCGGGGTGAAGGAGCTGTGCAGTGGGTTGCGGGTTCTACACTGGGGCTGACAAGTCACGCTCAAAATAAGGAGTGGGGCTGCCCTGAAGAGCACCACAGCCATCCTCAGCGGCAACGAGGTCCTGTGCTCCTCCGACGATGAGAACTGTCAAGCACAGGTTAGGAAGCCCAGCATGACAAGCTTCTCCAGCACACAGCTTCCCCGCTGGAGCCAGGAAGCAATGCACAATGTGAGGAGCAGAGCTCCCCCAAAGTGACCCACAGCCACTCTCAGCAACGAGGTCCTGAGCTCCTCTGACAATAATGACCGAATCCGTATTGAGGAAGCCAGCATGACAAGCTTCTCCAGGAGAACCAGCGGCTCAAAACAGCAATACTTAGGAGAACCCACAATGCCTCGCTCTTCTTCTCCACGTCTGTATTTATGCTGGCAACTTTCCTCAGGTGGGCCATCTATACCATCTAAACTCAGCACCATGCCGATGTAATTCAGCTGGTATTAAGTTGACCACCAGTTTTTAATCCATAACAGTATGGATATTTTGCAGGTGTAAAAATATACCCAACACATGCTGAATAATAGCATTTTAGTTTCTAGAGGATCACATATGGTGGTGTTCCCCTCAGATCACAGTACCTAACGATGGTCCCGTCAGACCACAGCATTTCAGTCTGTGTAAGCACAGTCTATGATGCTCATGCCAAGGTGATCTTGCCTGACACATGTCTCACAACACATCCCTGCCACTAAGGCGTGCACTGCTGTATACAGCTTTTCTAACGGGGAAAAAAAGAGGGGTTGTTTGTTTGCTTTTAGGTTTTGTTTTTTTGTTTTTTGTTTTTTTTTGAGACGGTGCCTGTCCATGTAGTTCAGACTGGCCTTGAACTCACTGTGTAGCCCTGGCTGGTCTCAAATTTGGGGATGATCCTCCTACCTCAGCCTCTCGGGTATTGGGATTACAGGCATGCACCACCATGCCTAGCCAAAAAAAAAAAAAAAAGCTGTTTTCCATTTAAAAATAAATTAGCCAGGGGAGGAGTCACATGCTCCTAATGCTACCATGCTGGAGGCAAAGGCAGGAAGAGCCAAGTGTGAGCCCGGCCTGGGCAACTTAGTGACTTAGCTCCACCTTGTCTCAAAATAAAAATAAAAACAAAAAATGGAGATGTAGCTTATGCAAAAGTCCTAGGTTCAATCCCCAGCACCACAATACATTTAAAAATAAATAAATGAG
>RJWM01032901.1:0-21069 GCA_004363535.1 Dasyprocta punctata | reverse complement strand
GGGGGGGGGTGGGGGGGGGGTGGGGGGGGGTGTTTGTCCCTGATTCCAAGCCCGCGTGCGGTGCCGCTTGGGCCCGGAGGGGCCGGGCCGCGAGGGGCCCTTCTCGTTCTCCTCCAAGGTCCTGGAGTCAGGACCCCGGAAGGCAGTCCATAATTGCGTCCTGATCCGTGTCGTTTCTGATTTTGTTTTAAATTCACATAGTAGGGTAACACGCCTCAAAATTCTGATTCAATCTGCGTTGAGTCTGAATTAGGGCATGAGTTTCTGGATACATGTATGCGTGTGTACACACACGTATACATACATCTGGTAACAGAAAAAAATTGATTACACACACTTTTTTTAAAAAATTCAACTTGAAAGAAAAACTGCAGAAAAAGCTGCAGTAATAACAAAAAGCTACAGTATTTCCTTTACTCCATTCTTTCCTTGTTAACTTTTTCACGTTTGTTCCAACTCCTTCTTTCTCTTTACGATTATTCATTATTCTTTTTCCTAAACATGTGCATCTTTTTATTTTCAATTATTTATTTATTTATTTATTTACTTTTCTTATCAAGACAAGGTCTCGCTTCTGCCTCAAACTCAAAGGTAGCTGGAAATACGAGCAGGCTCCATGGTGTCCTGCTCACCTCTTCTTTTTCTAAAGTATTTAAATTGCAGACATACTGTCCCCCTAAAAACTCCAGTGGGTATTTCCTCCTAAACAAGGCCACTCCTACACAACCACAATGCAACCATCTAAAGGAGGAATTCGGGGTTGGTACGTTGCTGTCTTCCAGTCCACAGACCTCTCCAAATTCCACCAGCCTTGTCTATAATGCCTTCTCTTTTCCAGCGGGAATCCAGTCCGGGAGTGTAGGTTGTATTTTGTCGCCATCTCTCTTTACTCTCTTTCATTCTGTAACATTTCTTCAGTCTTACCCTGGCTTCCTGACCTTGGCAGCTTGAGTAGAAGGGGACTTTCATTCTGCTGGATGCCCCCCCGGCCTGGGTCTGTCCACTGCTTGTTCAAATCCAGACCCAGTTCTGTGGGCGTTTTTAGAGAGATGGTAAATTTCTCTGACAGTTGGGTTACTACCATCTTGGTTTCTGTTAACTGTTAGCAGTTTTGATTTTTCTGTGCCTTACTAGGTATTTGACAGGGAATTACAAAGACTGTTAGATGCCATTTTAGAGAGAAACTGTCTCTTCTGCAGACTTTAAATGACACTTTTTAAAATCCTAACCCTCTGAGTGACTGACACAGGAGGATCACAAGTTCAAGAACTAACCTGGGCAATTTAACAACTTAGCAAGACTGTCTCAAAATAAAAACTGTAAAGGAACTGGGGCTGTAGCTCAGCTGAAATGCCCTGAGCTCAATCCCCAGCGCTACACACATACACCCATACACATACTTTTTTTCATTTGAAATTTAAGTTACTTCACTTAGGAAGAATTAGGAGTGTCCCGATCCCAAAATCATCAGGCCCAGAAGGCATGAAAACTTAACTCAAAGTGAAAAGACCCTTCAGCCTTCCTCTGGGGGCCTCGCCTTTCTGCACCGCCCACTAGACATGAGCTGGGGTTAATGTCTTGGCCACACCACCAATAGGGTTAGTAGTGAATCAAAAGTGTGTCTCTACAAAGAATAAAAAAGAGGAACAAACACACAGGCGTGCCCAGGCCTTGTCTCCAGGGAACTGCCTAAGGTCATTTCCCTATAGAGACCCCTACTGCTGGACCGCAGAGCCCCACAGCCCAGGAAGATATCTGAGAGTCTTGCAAAGGGCTGGATAGAAGTGTAGAGCCCTAGGGATGGCAGTGGCTACAGAAAAGCTGAGACTAAAGCAGGATCTGGGGGCTAAGGGCAGTAAATTATGGGCCCAAAAGGAGGAGCTTCGGCAGCACGGAGGTTGAAATGACCCTTGGTATGAATTCGTCACTCAAATTCTCTATGTGTGGAAGGAAGTTACGTGCCAACTAGCCCATCCACAAAACAGTAACAGCTGACACTTAGACAGTGGAGTCTGTGTCCCTGCAAGATTCTAAACTCATCCAATGCAGTAACTTTCTTAGTTCCCACAACAGCTCCAAGAGGGAGATTCTCTATCATCACTTCGTAGAAGAGGAAATAAAGACACAAAATGGAAGTAACCAGCTTTCACATCTACAAGAGGGCAAAGCTGAGACTGGAGGAGTCTGGGTTTGTAACCACAAATCTTTCTTGTCTGAAGTACCTCCCCACAATGTTGTAAGTGAAGGCTGTAATAACCATGATGATTTATGTGCCAGATAGAAAGCCTAGAAACTCAGCTTTTGTACAAACAAATCCTGAGATACCATGCAGAGGGGCGGCCTGAGCACCAGTGCAGAAGCTGCAATCAGCTTGGCTCAGTTGCTGGGACCTCATTTCCGGAATATGATGAAAGGTGCGCAGGGCCCACTTTGGAAGACCTAGATTCCCAGTCCTGGGATTTATGCAGTTTATTAGACCTAAGGAGGGAAGACTGCAACAAAGGCAGGGCTTTGAAGAGATTCAAAAGGCAACAGGTGCAACTACTTTGGGAGGTACAGCAGGAGTCAAGAGACATACCTGTGCTGTGGGCATCCTGCTGCTTAGGCCGTGTCCTATGGGAGGAAGCCAAAGACCTCCTTCTCGAGGCCCTACTAACAGGCCCTTCATCTAAGTCTCTGGATCCTCACATCTTCCAAAAACAGCCCAGACTTCTTCACTTCTCCGTGACTTTTACTATGGCTTGGAGCTCTCACTGGGGCCAGAGGCCCCTCACAACTTTTGCCTTTGAGTTGCAGCAAGAATTTCTGGAGGCAGAGGAAGAGCCATGTATAACTGGCTCTTGTGAGAGCAATACAGCAAGGACTCAGGTGGTCTTAACAGGCATGGTATAGGCCTACAGCAAGGGTTGGGCCTGTGTACATGGACAGTAAATGTATTAATTCAGAGCATATGTGGATGGGGATTACTTGGTAAACAACACTCAAAGTTACTGACCAAACATGTGAACTTTTTCCTGTAGTGACGTCCTTCATCCTCAAACTGCTGTTGCCTCTTCCTCCATTATGTGTCCACTCTCTTGATTGGGAAACTGCTCCCTGTCCCACAAAAATCAGGCCTGGGAGGCCATTACATGACAACTGTAATGCTAGGGTCAGGTTTTCCCTTGAATCAAAATGTGTGGAATCCCAGGATCCATCAACTTGGATCCTCATATCCAGAAAGTCAGAAAACCTCTGAGAAAGAAGGCTAGGGTAGTGGAGTGTCAACAGTATGCCCCATGTTGTGGCAATTGTCACAGCCTTCTAGTGACACAAAGGCAATCCATGCCACAGAGGGTTGCAGCTGTATAGAGTTCCCACAGTGAAGGCAAGATGGGCAGGCACTGCCGGGTGACAAGCTGGCCACTTCCCCCAAGTCAGCTGAGGACTTCTCTCTATCTCCCCAGATGGCTCCAGTCAGTCTGTGGAGAACTTGTTTATCTGCCTCTCTTTTGGGGAAATTGCAACTCTCAGAACATTCTCAGGAGAAGGGGCCAACATCAGCAAAAGAAATGACCCAGACCCTAAGAGGAAAGGAGTCCTTCATGTTTACCTGGCCCTGTCCTACCAGTGCTCCATTATCTTTAGACCATAGATGGTGGTTGACTAGTCTCATGAAGAACAACTCTTTGCTACTCCAGAATATCACCACCCCCAGATTTCCAGCACCACAGAACTCTAGGTATTCTATTAAAACTCAGGTTTTAATAGAATCAGGTGCATCTAAACATAGTCAAATAAAGGGAATAATGTTCAATGTGCTCTGAAGGATGTCAGCTCCTTGCTACTCCAGAATATCACCACCCCCAGATTTCCAGGACCACGGGACTCTACCTGGGAACTGAATATCTTAACTACTTCTCTTCCCCACTAAAATGCATGTGACATGCTGTTACGGTTTATGTTCCTATGGCCCTGCCAAGTCTCATGTAAGCATGGATGCAGCTGAGTCTGGAATTCATGATTGGTTTGTTGTCTGGCGCTGGGATTGGTGGTGTGAGTGCTGCACTCACCCAGGGTTGGAGCCAGCATACAGTGTAAGGGTGGGGAACAAGGTGTGTCTTCTCTCTCTCTTGCTGGTTCACACCTTGCAGTTCCCGGTGGCCATGAACAGTTGCCCCCCAACCACACCACCCTGCCTTGCAGTCAGCTGAGTATGGACTGAAACCTCCAATATTGTAAGAAATAAACCTTTCCTTCCCTAATTTTGGGTGTCAGATATTTTCTCTCAGCAATGACACCTGTGTTTCTAATTGAAGGGGATTTCTCTCACTTTATATTAAGTAATTATCAGAAATCAACAAGTGATAGAGAGCAAAACTGGAAATAGTCATCTTAACATCAGAAACCTGGGAAGTATGTCAACTATGTTGTCACTATGAAGCTACACTAGTAGATTTTTCTGAAGCTCTTAGCAATGCAATACAAAATAAAAAGAAATAAGCTATAGATTCCAGAAAAGGCAAACCACTGTCATCATTACTTGCAAATGATTTTGTTTGTTCAAAAGCCCAATATAACTAACTACAAAAAATAACTAATAAGAATTCATATGTATATATTCAACAAAGTGACTAAATATAAGACAAATACTCAAAAATAATAGCTTTCCTTAATATCATAATCTTATTGTATAGAATATAAAGTCTTTCCAGTGAGAGACAAAATGGTGGAGGAGTGAGTGCCAGCAACTCAGCTTCTCCAGGACAAAATGTCAGGAGAATTTGGAAAACAATAGCTTGGAGAAGGACCAAAGCGAGAAGAGTATACATGGGAATCACCACAAGGGAACTGATAGAGGAGAAGAAAATAGAATTAAATGATACAAAAGAGGTGAACCACACTTCAGAGAAGAGACCCCGACACCACCAACAGCAGCTGGCTAGCTGCCAGCTGGGATGCAAAGTGAATCTCACAGCTTTTCTGCTCACAGAGAACTGGAGAGATATACTGGGACCAGGAGAATCTTATGAAGTTGGAGACAGCAGGAAGAATGCAAGATACTTCTCACAGTTGGTACAAGCACCTTGAGTATGTAGTCACATGAAGCAGGTGCTAGAAGACATAAATATGCTTAACAACCCAATGACAGGCAATGAAATTGACTCAGTAATAAAAATCTAGCAACTAAAGTCCAGGACCTGATGGATTCACTGCTGAATTCTACAAAATCTTTAAGGATGTCCTATCACCAATACTCCCCAAGCTCTTCACAGAAATTGAAAGATATGAAGTGCTCCTAAATCCATTTATGGAGGCCAGTATCACTCTGTTCCCAAAACCAGATAAAGACCCAACTAAAAAAGAAAACTGTAAGCCAATCTCACTAATGAATAGATACAAAAATCCTCAACAAGATATTAGCAAATAAAACACAGCACATTATCAAAAAGATGATACATCATGATCAAGTAGGTTTTATTCCAGAGATCCAAGGATGGTGCAACATACGTAAGTCAATAAATGTAATAGATCATATAAATAGGGTCAAGATCAAAAGCCACATAATCATATCAATCGATACATAAAAGGCTTTGACAACATCCGACACCTCTTCATCATAAAATTCCTAAAGAAAATAAGCATGGAAGGACCATATCTAAATATGGTAAAGGCTATTTATGACAAACCAATAGTCAGCATCATACTACATGGGGAAAAACTAAAAGCATTACCATTACCAGGTATGTAGTTTAGTGGCACAATGCCCTCTTGGCAAGTGCAAGGTTCAGAATTCAATCCCTGGTACCTAAATAAGTAAATAAATGCATGGCCCTTAAAATCCGGGACAAGACAAGGATGCCCACTATCACCTCTTCTACTCAACATAGTACTTGAAACATTTGTCAGAGCAATTAGGCAAGAGAGAAAAAAAGGGATACATATAGGAAAGGAAAAGTTCAAATTATCATTATTTGCAGATGAGATGATACTCTTCATGGAAGACCCAAAGAACTTCAAAAAAAATTCTTAGAATTAATAACCAATTTCAGCAACATAGCAGGATACAAGATCAACACAGAAAAATCATTAGCATTTATGTATGCCAATAATGAACATAAGAGAAGAAAATTATGAAAATAATACCATTTACAGTAGCTTCAAGAAAAATCAAATATCTAGAAATTAATCTAACCATGGAAGTGAAAGACCTCCACAAAGAAAACGACAGTACTGTATCCGGGTGTGGTGGTGCACGCCTTTAATCCCAGCACTCGGGAGGCTGAGGTAGAAGGAGCGTTGTGAGTTCGAGGTCAGCTTGAGCTACAGTGCAAGTGCAAGGCTGGAGATGGACATAGAACAATCATTTTCAGACATGCGCAGCAGGCAGTGCAAACTGTGGTCCAAGTTCCTGACAGGGAAGAAGACAGGTGAGCCTGAGGCCACATGGGTTTTCTTCCTGGAGGCTCTTTCCACAGTGCAGGGCAGAGAGTTCTAAGCAGGGCATGACATTCTCACTGCGCTGAGAAGAAAGAAGTGCAGGACTGGGGAGACCGAGAGCTTTACAATTTGGGGGCAGATCATGAAGAGGAGGGAGGTATGCTGAGAAAGAACTGTGGGACTCTGTACAGGATTCCCTGTGCACGCAAAAGCCTGGCACAGAACTGCTTGAGAAATTCCCATCTTAGGTTGAAATGATAAATGGAGACCACAAGAGGCTGGAGCCACAAATGTGGGTCTGAGAGAAAATCAAGATGAGATGCTGCCAGCCCACAGGAGAGAAAGAGAAATAGGCTGTTGGAATGGTAAAAGGCTGGAAAAACCAAGGTCTAGCCCCATCTGCACCCAAAGGAACCCCCAGGAACAATGGGGTGGCAGGAACTTCTTGGGACCTTGCGGTCCTTATGAAATCCCTATAGTTTGCATTAAACCGCTATTGTTTTCAACAAAGCTGCTAAAATTTACAGCCCTAGATCTCTTAAATAAACATATGTTGCTTGCCTGTTGCTGGACAGATTATGGACACTTAGAACAAAGGCAGAAAGGTTTAATTGGCTCACATGTTCAGACAATCCTCAGTTGGCTCCAAGGCAGAAACATCAAGGGGAAGGACATGGAAGCGCATAGCTGCTTATTTCATAGCAGCCAGGAAGCAGAGTAGGAGAATAGTGCCAGAGAGGAATAGGCAAGGGACCATACTGGGACCCAAAGCCATGCCCCTGTGATCACCGAGACATACCCAGGAGCATGCTTTACTTCTCCACTAGGCTTTTCTTAGTCCAATGAAGTTGATATACCAGGATTAATCGTCACAGTATGCTTGTTTCAAGACAGAAGGGACATTGAGGGAAGGAAAGGCAGTTCAGGGAAGACCAAGTGTTGTGGCCATCACGGGGATAAGCAAACACAAGTTTGTGTTCATTACGTGAGTCTTTATTGAGGACCTGCTGTCTCATAGGTTTGTGCTGATTGCTGCAGAAAAACAGGCACGGAAAGACTCCTCCCTGGAGGAGCTACTGATCCCACTGGGTCACATGAGGTGAGTATGTTTGAAAGGGTTAAATAAAAAGACAAGGCAGGAAACAAAAGGCAATGGAAGGCTGCAGGTGACAGGCTGAGTTCAGTGTCAGGGAGGAGGGTGCAACACTGTAGTCAGGAAGGACCCACAGCTCTGGCCTGCCTCAGGCCACCACCTGGCCCATTGACTTCTTGCAGACCCAGCGATAGTAGGTTTTGCAGGATATGTCATTCCACTTCTTCTGAGTATGGACGCAGTCTTCAGTCTCCCCACTGTCATGCTGCCAGTTGTCTGGCTGATTCTTGTCCCAAAACCTGCAAGCAACAGAGTGAGTGTCCCTTCCCCCTGTAGGGCATAGAGAGCTACAGTGACATGGACCTCTCATCTCCTAGAGGCTCCAAGATGGGGACAGGGCTGGAGCCAGATACCCTGAGGATGACTCTACTGAAGTGTCCCCAAGTTACAGAGGACCCAGGGCCAGAAAGGAGCATTCTGTATGCTGCAAGCCCCTACCCCAGAATTTGTACTCAGATGTCTTCTAGTGGATGACAGGGTCTCTTGAGACCACGTCTGAGTATGACACAAAATAGGAAATAAATAAAAAAGCAAGAAGACCCACACACAGGCTGCACCAAGACCTGTGGTCCTTTCCTAGCATCCCTCTGTGGACATTAAAAGTACCATACATATTGCATACACATGCCACATATGCCACATGACACATACTACACACAAATCACATACATCACATGCCATGCACATACCACATACATCCCATATTATACAATACTACACACATCATATACACACATCACACATACACACATTGCACATAACACACATAACACACACATCACACTCCACACACATTACATACACACATCACACATACCATACATATATCACACACATCATAAACATATCACACAACATACACATGTCATACACCACACGTACAACACTAACACTTTCTAGGCAGGGATACACACACAGGACAGGGACTTACAAGAGTCTCTAGGCAGCCCTGCCAAAGACACTGCCTGGAACAGTGCCAGGCAGTGACTGGACTCACCCTCTGCTCAGGTCACTACTGAATGGTGTCCCATCTGTCCAGCGCCAGAAGCCCTCAGTACCCTTGTCAGTGAGGCCAATCCAGTGGTAAAAGGTACTTGTGGTCTGCACCAGGAATGCCTGCGAAGAGCGGATAGGCAATGCATGACTCTGTATGCAAGGAGCTGGTTCTGTGGGCCGCCCCTCCTGGTCCCATAGCATAAAGTTCATCTGTGGGATCTGGACCCTGCCCTGTACCTTCCAAGTTTATCTAGGATTTAGAAAAACACCAAGTCCCCTCAGGGGAAGCCCAGCTTCTCCCATGTTGACTGTCCCTAAATAGTCACTGCACTTGAGGGGGAAATATTGTTTACTGGAACAAAGATAGTCCTGACTGCAGTTTATTGAGATATTGGGCGTGCACTTCCATAGCCCTGTAACAACAGTCTCAGATAAGCCACAAGGAGAGAGCAGCTCTGTAAGTGAAACTGAACCAAACATTTTGTGGTCTTTTGTTAATAACCTGGAAAGTTCTGATAAGGACTTTGGCATGTGGACTTCCTGGGACCATATTGCATTTGATGGTCCTCAGAATCCTAGGTATTTGTCTGGTCTGCAGGAAACAAGCTCAGTTCTGCTGTTCATGAGCCCTCCATAGCCATCTGATAAGGTGACATTAAAATCAGGATTCATGGCTTGACAGAAATCAAAAGCATGTGGACATTTAAGATCCCTGATATTTAAGAGCCGTCCCCTCGTGTCCTCTTCCTTTGCCCTCCCTCCCTGCTGTCCTTGGGTATCTCCCTCATTCACTGAGGGTGTGGGGGTTCACTGTCAGTGCTTCTACCTGCAGATCAAGGTGCTCACTGGAACTGGATGAATATTTGCTCCCTGCCTGACAAAAGAGACAGGGAGTTCTCTGCCATACCTGCCAAGAGGGAGAGGGTCCAAACACCCAAGTCCCTTACCACACACAAACTCCATCAGCGCCAACCCACAGCTGCAATTCTGACCTGCTCGTCCTGAGAGGTGACCGACGCCAGGTGGGCTCCCTGGGACACGCAGAACTTCTCAGCTTCATGCCAAGTCTTCTGAACACGAGAAAAGTAATACAAGTTTCCCCCAAAGACCTTCCAGCCTTGCAGGATCAGTTGAAGAAGTTGATCTGGAAGAAAAATTGGGGAGGGCAAAACAGAAGCTGATAGTAGATGTCCCCAAGTTGGCCTTTCTGAACTGTCCCAGGGCTGATCACTGAGGTTTGCAAGCTCACGCAGCTCTTGATGCACAGTGCTGTGGGAGCAAGGCCTGAGAGGCTGTGTCACCATCTCACTACCTGTCCTCCGGGAAACAGCCCCGAGACACCCACCTGTCTCAGCCTCTCCTGACTCACTCTGCTACTAGCAGCACTGTTTCCAAGCTGTACCATTCTTTTCCATCTTTTCCAGCTATACTGTCCTTTCTCCCAACCCACTGTAGTCACTCACTGTCCTCCCACCTCCATTGCTGTTATCTTTCCAGGAGAACCCATGTCACAGCCTCCCTCTTTTCCCAACCTCACCTCCATCCACCTCAGCTGCCCAGCCCCATGGCCATCCTGGTCTGCCTGACCTCACAGTCTCCAGACTCTAAGTAAACTGCTCCTGTGAGCTCAGCTCTTTCACCATTACTCCCCCCCCACACACACACACCATCCACACCCTGCTCTTTAGCATCATCTGCACCACAGTCATGTGAAATGCAGCTTTCTGGCTCAGGTACTCATCCACTTGTCGTGTCCTAGGTTCAACAATCTTTAATGTTGTATGAGTCAGGAGCTGTTATAAAAAGATCAGTAAGACATGATCAATGCCTTCAAGGAACTTAGAGTCTAGTAAATGACACAGATGGAGAAAAGTTGTTGAAGATGCTTTGATTAAAATCATGTGCCCATTATACTAGAGGCACGAAAGAGAGTATGGTCTGTTTGCTCTGGGAGGGAGGTGTGGCACAGAAAGAGCATCCTCAATGAGATATCGCTTAGACTGAGTCTTGAAAGACTGAGGAAGAGTTTTCCAGAAAGTCAGTGCCCAGGCGAGCATTCCAGGCTGGAGAAAGAGTAAGTATCACAGAAGCAATGGCATGGCATGGTGTAAGCTACCAAGTAACTGAGCAGATGATGTATGATCGTTGTTTAAAGGTTGGAGATAAAAACAAACAGGTTCACCAGCACTAAATCACACGTTCCATGTGAATAGTTTGGATATTTTCCCCCATGAGCAATAGAAAGCACAAAGAGGTTTTAAGGATTATAAACTTAGACTTCACCATAAAAATTTCAAACATGGTGGCAACTGAAGAGGAAGAAGGCACTTCTAATTAGGCAGAACATCAATTATAACACAAAGGCAAATGTCTCAGTAAGAGACAGTGGTATGTAAACAGGAGTTTTCAAAATACGGTCCCAGGCTGGCCACATCAGCATTGTCTGGGAACCTGGCTGAAGTGCATATTCTCAGGCCCAACCCAGCCCTGCTCAATCTGAAATTGGGTTTTAACAACCTGTGCTCCTAGCTGGTTATGGTGGTGCACGCCTGTAATCTCAGCACTCAGGAAGCTAAGGCAAAAGAGTCACTGTGAGTTGGAGGCCAACCTGGGTCACATAGTGAGTCCAAGGCCAGCCTGAACTACATAGCAAGACTGTCTCAAACAACAAAACAAAATCTGCAGTCCTAAAAACCCTCCAGAAGAGTCTGATGCTCTCCAAATTCCAAAATCCCATTATGAAAATCAAAGATTGGCAAACTGCAGTACACAGATGTCATAGCTCAGAAGCCTAAAATATATATTTGACCCTTTAAGAAAAAGTGAAATCAATGTTTCTTAGCCTTAATGCTATTAGAACCACCTAGGGTACTTTAAAAAAAAAAAAACCCTGTTGCTCAGGCTGCATCTCAGACCCCTACCCCCACCACCAAAATCAGAGTTGGAACTTAAGCTCTGGGTGATTCCCCAAAGTGTGCCAAAAACGTGGGGAACCCGCAGCTCTGCCATAGCAGTCAAATCCACAGGAGGGATAGAAGAGGACAGTGGAGAGGAATAGAGAAGGGAAGACCTCTAGGCCCCCACACATACCGCACACAGGCAGAGTAGCAGAAGAATGCTGGAAGCTGCCCCTAAGACTCCCTCATTAGCCTCATCTCTTTGGTATCTGTTTCAGCCATGTCTTCTCTCCCGGCCCCAAGATCCTTCTCACCCTTAGCAAGTAGCCTCCTACTCTAACCTGAAAGAGGCTCTAGTAATGCCAGCCCCCCTGTTTCTGTTCCCACATCGGCACTGTGGGATGGACCACTCTGTCCACACCCTTCCCCACTCCATCCAGGCCAAATTTGACCTCAGACTTCTCTTCAAGACCAACCAGGTGTGGTGGTGCACTCCTATAATCCCAGCGTTCAGGAGGTTGAGGCAAAAGGATCAGCATGAGTTCAAGGCCAGCCTGGGCTACCTAAGCAAGTTCAAGACCAGCCTGCGCTATACAGCAAGACCCTGTCTCCAAAAAATGAAAACAAACAAACAAAAAATCATTCATCCTCATCCTCATCCTCATCCTCCTCCCTCTCCTCCTCTTTCTTCTTCCTTCTCTTCTTCCTCTTCTTCTCTTTCTTCTTCTACTTCTTCCTCTTCTCCTCCTCCTTCTTTTCTCTCTCCCCATCTCTCCAATCTCCTCCCTTACTGCTGCTTCCTTTCACCCTTAGATCAAGCCTATCAGAATCCACCAAAACCCTCACAGGGAAGTTCACAAAAGCATTAGCAGTGGGTTCAAATGGAAAACACAGAAATTTTCTTGGGAACACAGTTGTTGTTTTCTCATCTTTAATTTTCCAATATTTGCCCCATGTTCTATATTTCATACGTTGGTCTCCTTCAAAAACACCTCTTCCCATCTTGCCCCAAAGACTGACTTCATGTTTTCACCCTCAGCCCTCTTCTCATAGTGCATTCGGCCTCATGCAAATTTCCCCATTATTGCTGTAGCCAGAACCATCATATCCAGGGCCCCCAAACCTATGTCTGCCACCCAGCCTCTCTCTGGAACCCCAGACAGCCTATGATGACATCCTGGAATCTCCCCAAGCATCCCAGACTCAGCATGTCAAATCTTGAACTGAGTGCTCCCACTCCCCTTTGATTCCCTATCTCAGTCGGGATCCCATATAGTGAGCCCCCTCCTTGCAGCCCTGCAGTAGCGCTTCAGTCCCTGCGGGAGGACAGCCAAGCTCAGAGCCCCTCCCTGTCCACCCTGTCTCCCCAGGCCATCTAACCCTCTAGCACAGTGTTTTCAAACCATACTCACCAAACCATTAGTGAGTTGTGACAAGCCTTTAAATAAAGGATAGATTGTAGTATCAGGATGCATTGATGCAGTAAATGTTTTGCTTTTTGAGTGCATGTGTGCATGTGCAGGTGTACATATATATACTGGGTCACAATGTAAAATGAACTTTCATGCTATGGTTATATTCAAGGCAATGTGAAAGCCACTGTTTTTGGCCCTGCCTAGTGTCCTTTCGGCCTGCACTTCATGACTCCTTCACAGGCCAGTCACACTGCCTGAAGCCTCCAAACCTCAGTTTCATGTTTCCATGCCTCTGAACTTATTATTGTCTTGCTCTATTTTTCTGGCAAACACTTATTAGTCCTTACGGACTCAGTTCAAGGGCCATCCTCTCAACAACCATCTTCTGATCCTTCCCCATAAAAGATTTCCCCAACTTATGCCTCTTAGAAGATTCTTCTCCCTTCTTCTCCTCCCTCACCTCAGTTTCTAGCACCCGCTTCTCACTTCTCACCTTGTATACTTGTCTTCATGTCTTTTATACAAGTCTGCTCTCCTGCCTGAAAACTTGACAGAGTAGGTAACATATCCTGTTCATCTTTATACCCCTGACATGTAATAGGACCTCAGTAAAATATCAGATGAGTGCTTGAATTCTGAGTACTTTTTAAAATGGGTTTATATCTGTTAACTCATTTGATCTTCACTGGGAAGCAAATACTGTTTGTTTCCACTTTAATGATGAGAAAAATACAGCTCAGAGAAGGTGAACAAGTTGTTCAAGACCACATCAGTTCTGCCATCGAAATACTAACTAGGCTCATCCCTGCTTAACTTCTGAGAACAGCTGAGCTTGGGTTTGTTCGGGGTAGTATGCCTGTAGATAAGGCTACACCATTTCTGATAGCAGGGAGTAAAAAAAAAAAAAATTTGTCTGGCCCCACTAAGCTGTCCTTGTTTCATGTCTTCTCCATATAGAATTGATTTCCCAGGTGTTCGTCTTGTTACTCTAACCCGATTATAAACAATTTGAGACAGGGATATGCCACCTCATGCCACCTCCACCACTCCCGTTGGATTTAGTCCTGTCTCCCACACCCACGCTCCTCCCCAGGGAGATGTGTGTTGAGGAAAGTGAAGAGGTTGAAGGGACAAAAGTCTCTACCCTCTCAAGAGGCTGCGCCTCCCAGCCACCCCCTTCTCTCCTACTTACTTTGGGTCCTTTGTTTCTCCTGCGAAGCGATGGCTGCACGGAGGGTCCCCAGGTGACTCTGCTCCTCCTGGATTTTCGCAGTTAGAGTTTTGGTGTTCTCTAAATCCCCTTTTAACCTCTGCATCTCAGCACTGGTATCCTGCAGATTGCTCTTTAAGGTCTGCATCTGAGAATTTAAGGCTTCAATATCTTTCACTCCTTGTTTTAGAGTCTGTATCTCTCTGCTGGCATTTTTCAACTGATCATTTAATACCTGAATCTGGAAGTTTAAGGTATTAACATTCTCTAGTTCTGCTTTTAACACTTGAAGCTGAGCATCTGTCTGCTCCAGGTGGCCTTTTGTTAATTGGGTCTGGGCAGTGATAGTTTCCAAAGCTCTTTTCAACAGGTGCATCTCATTACCAGTCCCTTCCAAATGATCTCTAAGTACCAGGATCTCAGCACTAGTGTTGTCTAAACTGCCTTTGAGAAGGGTCTGGGTCTGGGAGTTCAGAGTATTTGCATTTTGCAAACTTTCTCTTAGCTTCTGGATCTCAGCCTGGGCTCCATCCAGACCACTTCTTAAAACCTGGTTCTGGGTCCTTAAGTCATTGACACTATCCAGGTGACCTCTTAAAGCATGTATCTCAGAATTTGTATTCTTTAAACTACTGTTTGCCAAACTGGCCTGGATGTTTGCCATTTCCAAGCCTGCCTTCAACATTTGAATCTCAGTGTTCGCACTTTCCAAGCCTCTGCTCAACATATGGAGCTCAACACTGGTGTTTTCTGAGGTGCTTTTTAAGAAATCCTGGGTCTCAAAGGTTAAAGCATTTGCCTTTTCCAGGTCTCCTTTCAGCTTCTGGATCTCAGCATTGGCTCCCTCCAAGGAACTTCCTAGCATCTGAGTCTGCAGACTCAAGGCACTAGCTTCCTGGAGAGCACCTTTTGCCATCTGGATGTCAGCACTGGTATCTCTCAGAGAACCCTCAAGCCCCTGGATCTGAGAACTGACATTATCCACTCTGCATTTCAACATCTGGATCTCCACATGCCAGGTGCTGGAACTGTCCATGTGGCTTTTACTTATCTGGATAGCCTCTTGCAATTCTTGTAGCCTGCCACAGTAAGAGTGACCTGGAGGGAGGAAGCAGAGAAGGCCCAATATGTAGGGAATATCATATAAGCCAATTAAGATGTGCTTAAATATTCTGAGGGAAATGTTCACAGCACAGCCCTGCATACCCCTCAGGTAGCCTGACAGTCACTGCTATCACAACCTGGGGATGAGCAACCTGAGCATGAGGACCAAAAAAATCAAAATAACTGAAGACCCTCCTCACTGTGATACGTGAACAGAAGGGTCAGATGGATTGAAACACCTGCCTACTGTAAACTAGACACCAAGAGTCATGTGGGAAGTTTGGATTCTTTTGCTATTGTAACTGTTCAACTTGAAAGTAACCAGTTTTATCATTTGGAACTGTTGAAGTTCAATTCTACCATAGAAATTTCATCATAGATTGGTCATTATGAACAAATAGATATGAATAAAGGCCATGTTTACTTTTACAGTATATTTGTACACCAGGCATGAAGTTGCTTGATTCACCTCTGTTTCATTCTAAACACTGGGTAAAGTACAAACATAAATCTTCTGGTTACATAGTCCATGGTGGGGAGGGGAGCAGGTATCCCAGAAGAAAGCACACTGTTCAATCCCCAGGACCAGGGGACAGGAATGCCATATCCTCTAGAGGACACTGGGTACAGTGTCTTTCAAAGGGCTGGCACTCCAGTGATAACAGGCAGGGAGCCCCCATGGAGCAGTTTGAGGATATGGAAGACCTGAATGAAAGGCCTTGGTCATTGGAGTCTTTCGGGGATACTCTGGCCTCTTCTGTAGCTTTCCCTGCCTGCCTCTGTGTCTGGTCCTGCTAACATCCTAGGCTCACTTCATGAATTGGGACCTAATTTTGAACATTTATGGTCACTCTTGAGTCTATCCTTCCCTTAGGAACAGGGAGGGGAACCCAAGTGGTCAAGAAGCCTTTCTGGAGGTCCAATGCATTATTCCTCAGGCTCTACTTAGGTGCATGTGTGAGGCTCCAGCCACTGTGCTGATGCAAAACCAGGCCTTGGGAGGCGGGGAAAGCTAGTCAGAGACACCCACAGAAATACAGACAAATGATTTTCAGCAAAGATGCAAAGGCAATTCCTAGAGAAATAATAATCTTTTAAACAAATACCACTGAAACAATTAGATATCCATATGGGGGAAATAGGACTTCAATCCTCATACAATTATGCAAAAATTTCTAAATAAAAACCAAAAAACTGTAAAATCTACAGAAGAAAACAGAAGATGCAAGGAAGGATTAAGGATACAAAAAAAAAAATGGAAAACTACACAGCAATCTGTAGTTATAGCAAGCAGATCAGTGTTTGCCTAGGAGTGAGGGAGAAAGGGAGAGTGAAGGATTACACAGAGCCACAAGCAAACTCTGGGGCTGGATGATGAATCTGTCCATTACCTTGATTGTGATGGTGGTTTCACAGGTACATGCAAATGTCAAAATTTAGCATACTGTGTGCTTTAACTACATGCACCATATCATACCTCCATAAAGCTGTTTGTTTTTTTTTTTAATAAAAGATTGGTTTTTTTTCCTAAGGAGGCTAGAACATATTGAGGGACCTAGGAGTGTTGGAAAAGAAGCTGGTCCCAGAGTTTGGGCTCTTTAATTCCCCGCTCCCTCCCTGCCCCACCCCACTGTGGTTACTCACTATTGGATTCCTCGGGTAACTGTTCAGTAGTGTTGTCTCCTAGAAAGTCGGCTCGAAAGTCTTGGAAGGAAAGAAGCTCCTCCGGTGTTGGGTTTCGGGGCTGTAGAGCTAAGATACCCCATTCCTGGGTCAGTACCATCCCCAGCCCTGGGCCTCAGAGAACAGGCTGCCCAACAAGGGTTAGGGTTCCAGAAGGAGAGAGATGGCACCAAGGATACCCTCAGAGTTTCTCCCCATGAGCTCTAGTTCTGAGGAGGCTCCCCCCTGCTCACCAGCCTCTGTCTGCTCCTGGGAAAGCTATGGTCTTGGCCTGGGATGGCAGTAGGATGGCCCTTCTGTGAGTAGACGGGCCCAGAGAATATGTATCTGGGTCCTTTGGGGCTTTTGTACAGCAAGAATAGTTAGTGGGGTTCTCATCGCCTGGGAACTTACCCACAACAAAGAGAGCCACAAGAGAGGAAACCATGGTCACAGCTATGAGTATTATGGCAGCCTGAGTAAGCTTGCGCATCTTGGGAGCAGTAAGAGTCACTTCCGCAGGGTCCATTCCTGCAGGGAAGAAGCCAGGGTTCAGGATAAAAGGGACCAATGTGGTCTGGGACAAAGCCAGGCTCTCTGTCTCAGCTCCTGGCCTGTCCAGGAAGGGTAAGAATATCTGCCACACTTATCACCCATGGGGCTGTAGAGAAGGAAACACTCTGAAGCATTCATGAAGGTCACTGTGGGGCACTGGAAGCAATGCAAAAGCAGGAATGCTGTCAGAATCTTAAGGAGCCTGGGGTAGGGGGAGACCACACATAGCCTAGAGTGTAGGACAACAAAAGTATGGTTTGAATTAAAGAGGAAAAGGAGAAAAATAGAGAGGGACAGAGCGAGAGCCCAGACCTGAGTCCCAGAGCAAAATCACGACCCTTTGGTGCCACTCCACTATTTTGCCACTGCAGAGTCCTGGAGCCTCCCCAGCTGGGATCACAATGCCACTGAGGATGTTCTGAAAGGGCTGTGCCTGAGCCATCTAGGAACTGTGATGAAGGAAAAGGGCACCCAGGAAAACCCACTCAAGTTGGAGAGACCAGCCCAGATTACCAGAGGCCTCACAGGGCCAATCCTTGTGTAGAGCTACAGTTCAAAACCAGCTCCATCTGAATTGAAAGCGCATCCCTTTCTCCTGCCAGGTTACCACCAACAGTACGTGGGATCTGGAGAGATTTCATGCAAACACCGGGCTGTGCCAGGCATTCCTATCCTCTGCCTGGTCTACTTCCCACTCTTACCTGTGTATTGTGAAGGCCACGACAACGATGAGCTGAGTTCCAGCCTGCCACAAAGGAGTGCAGGGGATTGGGGGACAAGAAGGCTACACCCTGACTTTTCTCACCTCGGGAGTGCATGGAGACACACTCTTGGTCTGTGCAGAAGTGGACTGTGCCACCATCCATCTCTGAGTCCTTCACCCAGTTACACTGGAAGGGCTGTCCTGCAATTCAGCAGTAGTGGGAGCAAACTGATAAAACCCTGGATTTATATTCTGCTGTTAAGGTCATAACCACCCTCAAAGCACTGCCTCTCTCCCTACTGACTCTGCAGAAATCCAGCCCCACGTAGCCCTTCCCCTTGGGTTCCCAGGGAGCCCATCAGTCTAGGGCCCTGTTCCCTTGCTCTGCATTAGCACTTCTGCCCTCTGTACCCCAAATGCTAGTCTCTGCCCCAAAGGTACAAATTCACTTGTTCTCTGAGGGCTAAGACTAGACACCAAGCCTGGGGGGAGAAGGGGTCCACAGCTTTGCAGAGAAAACATTTTTGTGACTGCAGCTGACTCATATTCCTACTCCCAGTATCTCTTAAGTAAGTGGTCAAGTCATGGAGGATTGCAGGGTCAGCGAAGGAGACCAATGCAAGGGACAGGGGAACTCACTGTCCACTCAGTATCTTACAACAGGGTTACTAGTAAGCACTTGAGGTTTTTTGTGTTTGTTGTCATTGTTTGTTTGTTTTTGCAGTGCTGGGGATCAGTTTCATTGCCTCAAGCGTCCTAGGAAGGTACTCTACCACTTAGCTATATCCTCAGCCCTGAGATGGTTTTTAAAAAATATTTGGGCTGGACATAGTTATACACATCTATAATCCCAGTGCTCTGGAAAGCTGAGGCTGGAAGATCACAAGTTTAACCCTGTACCAAAATTTTTTTAAAAATTAAAGATTGGTGATACAGCTCAGTGGGAATCCCTTGGACTCAAGCCCCCTCACCCCAAAGCTGATCTTTGTTCCTAAAACCCTCCCTTTCCTAGGTGACAGACGTGTCTCTTACTATTCATAATGAGCCCCTTTCTACTACTTCTGAGTCTGTGTTAATGCACTGACTCAGGAGCCCTAGATAGTTTCAAAACAGCAGCTGGCCTCAGAAAGACCAAACATCATTAAAGGGTAAAATCTTCTGCCATTCATCTCCACCCCCAACTCTCAGAGTCCAGGTTGGAGAGAGGGACTGGAGACTGGGTTATAAATTCTCTTGAATGGTGAGATTCCAGGAGCCTCCTGGTTGTTGAACATGCCCACCCTGACTGCACAGAGGTCCTGTGCTCAGGACTCTCTGGCCCTCACCTTAGGTCCCTTTTCATTTGACTGATGATGTCGTTTACCATAAACTCTGATACTAAGTGTAGTATTTTCCCAATTCTCTGAGTTGTTCTAATGAATCATCAAAATTGAGGAGATGTCAGGGGAACCTTCAGTTTTATAGTCAGTCAGTCAGAAGTGTAGGTCACCTAGGGACCCCTCTTATGGATGACTTCCTTAACCTGTGGGGTCTGAAACTCAGGGATTTAGTGTCAGAATCTACTCAAAATGCTAGAGGCCTAGCTAGTGCCAGAGAGCTGGCTGGTATTCAGAAAAAACAAACACTTGGTATCAGAAGTCCTGTGAGAAGCTACCAAGCAGGGTCTGTCTGAATCTAAGACCTAACTTTTTGTAGATTGGATCTATTCCCCTGAGAAGACCAGATTCTCAGAACTAACTCAAGAGGAACTGGTGGATGAGACTAGGCCCAATGTTCTTCTTTTCAGTGAGAATTATAACCTCCTTCTAAGAGGGGAAAAAATACTGCTTCAGGTAGCTGCTGCTACTCGATGGACCTAAAACTAAGCAAGGCATCATGGGGGACAGTGCCCTGGAGCTATGCAAGTTTGATGGCCCCATGCCTAGTAGGGGTAACAAAACCAACATTCTCACTGACTGCTCTCTATCAAAGTTGGTTTTGGGGATACTGTTTTAGTTACTTTTCTCATTGCTGAGATAAAATACCTGACACCAAAAGTTAAAGGAGAAAAGGTTTATTGTAGCGCACAGTATGTAGAGATTTCAGTTCATAGCTAACTGGCTCCAAGGCAGGGTGGCACGGCAGATATGCACTGCAGAGGAGAAATAGTTCATGGTGGGCAAAAGGCAGCCAAGCAGGAAGGAGCAAGTGAAAGGCAACAATAACAGCTACTTTCTTTCTGTCCCTTATAATGTATCCAGGCTACATGCCCTTGGGGCAGATAGCACTCACACCCAGGTTGGGCCTTCTTATTATCCACACTCAGAACTATACCAAACCAGGCTGGGGGTTTAGCTCAGTGGCACAAGTGCCTGCTTGGCAAGTGCAAAGTTGTGAGTCAATCCCCATTACCAAAAAAAAAAAAAAAAGTATACAAAAAAAAAGGACTACACCAAACCAGTCAGTGGACTAATTTAGTAATCAACATCTTAATCCCAGCATCACACACTCTAGATTCAGCTACCTCTAAAAAAGCCCCACCACATGAGGCTTTGGGAGGGACATCTACACACAAGCCCTAACACTGACAGATTCTTGTTCTTTGATTCTCCCTTTCCCTCATTATTTTCAGATGATTATAATCCTACTGACATGAATCACATTATCTTTAACTCATTAAAGTATAATTACATGTCAGCTTCCATCTCACTTACGCTCACAAGCTGTCCATCACAGACTTGCAAATGACTTGTTCTACCCATGTTGCATCATTGTTTTCCTATTTTCACCCTCAATTCCCATGTCCCTTTCCTGTATCTTCTTCACAAATCCTGGGGTCAGCCTCCCATAGGTTTCCAGACATTGATTAAAAATACTGTAGAGTCCAATGGTGGGGGAGTCACACAGAAATGCAACAGGACTGCAGTGTGGGTCTAGGAGGAGCCTGTGTCATAGATGTCACTGTCAACTCAGAA
>RJWM01032900.1:0-21183 GCA_004363535.1 Dasyprocta punctata | reverse complement strand
GTCAGAGTGGGCAGGAGCAGGACCTAGACACCATGAATTGCATGAGCAGGGTGCCCAGACACTTCTGTCATTACTATGGTGACACTTCTTGTACTTCTGCATTTTTTTCAGCTCACATCACATGGAACCGTGTGACAAGCTGTGGGAGATAAAAGCAAAGCTTGGATCAGGATAGGTAAGCTGGCTATGAAAGTGCAAATGGATATTGCTGCTTCATTTCATCTCATTGCAGGGCATCCCTGACAGAAAGAGGTGAATGGAAATCTTGCCAGTGGGGGCTAGATGGACTGTATGTGGCAATGATCTGATGAGTCATTAAATTCTACACATTATGAGAAGAAGGTATGTATCACAGGGACTGGCCTTTGTACAGATCAATCTTGGTGGCAAGTAAGAAGGGGATTTTGGTGCATGAGAAGGTAGCAGAATGGTACCAGAAACTTTGTTGTGACTGATGGCAACCTGCTGTGAAGGGAAGCAGTTTAAATGGGTTTTGAAGGTAAATTTCTCTTGCTTCAGTATGCTGCACACAGATAACCTTTTAACACAGGCTCTGTTCATCACTTTTACTTTCAGGGATCTTTTTTGCGGATGTAGAGAGAAGATCCAGGAAAATCTATTCTTAGAATTCGGTATGTTGCTTGAATTTATCTACCTTATGAAATAAGAGATTCAGGAACCACAATCACTTTGGAGTCCACTTAAGAGCAGGGACAGGGCATAATGGAGGACATGGGTGGATTTATAAAAGAGCTGAAAGGACAGTTCAGGAGTAGGTAACACCAAATGTAGTATTGATTTGGTCTCACCTGGAAGAGTCATGTTAAGACTTGCTAGTTTTTAAGAGAAATAATTAGAAAGAGGGAATCGTTTCTTGTAAGGGAGGTAGCCATATATTAGAAGTCAAGAGATGTACTTTCTTCTTGATTTGATACTATCTTTATGACTTGAGGTCCTTTTTTTCACATTGGTTTTACTGTTTTTAGTCTGACCAGGCTACCCTGACAAACTCTGAGGTTCTTCCTCATTTTTTTTCTCTACACCTCTGTGGATAAAGACGGTAGGATGATTAAAATGCTGAAGCAAAGAAAAACAGAAGAGATAAGAAAAGTAGTTTATTTAAAGGGTGAAAAAGAAGAGGAAGGATCCATGAGAAAGAGATTAAGAATTTTAGTTTATTTATAGAAAAGTGATATAAGATTAGTTTTATGTTTCTAGAAATATTTTAATGTGAAGAAGAATATTTATAAGTAAAAGGATATTAAAAAAGAGTTATTTCTCTGTGATGGGCCCCTACTATCAGCAAATATATGTGGCAAATTATTTGTGTGTTGAGCATATACCTCTCACTTCCCAAGTGTGGTGGATTAACTAATGATCAATTTGTAACACCCACTGAACTGAATCAGCGTGGTTCTGGGTGTGAATGGCCCACCTGAAGATCGTTGCCAACAGCATAAAAGGAGAACTGGAGGGGAAAATGGTGTGCTGTTGATTCTCGTAGAGAAGCTTGTCATGCTGGTTTTCCTGATATGAGCTCAGCTGCTCTCATGGTTGCTGTTGCTAACAATGGCTGTGGTTCTCTTCAGGGGAGCTCTGGAAAAATCTTGAGCATTGCTTCCTGGCTCCAGTGCAGATCCCTCTGGCTTCTGGCACAGAACCTTCACCCCACTGATGCAGGTTTTCTATCTTCCACCACTGACCTTGGGGCCTTCTCAGTGCAGATCCTTGATACAGAATTGTATGAAATATTGCCATGGACTCTGAGTCTTCAGTTGGACTCATGGAGGACATTGCCATAGTCTCCAGGTCTTCAGCTGGAATTATGCAGGATGTCACTATGGGATCCAGGCTTCAACTGGAGTCTTTGGATCTCTCATGAGTGGACAGATCTCCTGCACTCTTCTGCATTTGACTTTTTGGGTGAATATTATAAAATAATTCTACAAATTATATGTATTATATTAAATTTTTTCCCTTTCAAACCTGACTACAACACCAAGTCAGAAGTGTGGGTGCTTCTCTCTAACCTAGAAAAAGGGGCTTTAAGATTTTAATTGTCCAATAATAAAATGTTTGCGGTTTTTTAGCCTTTTGTCTAAAAGCAGAGGAAAAACTAGCCCTGTCTTATAGAACAGCTATGGGCTGGCACAGGGATGGAAAGAATTGTTGCTGACATGTCCATATTACTAAATTTTCTTTGAATTAGTATTTAGTTAAATAAAAATAGAGTATTCTGCCAAAACACCTAAAAGTTTATTTATACTATCCTGAAACGTTCTGTGCTGGAATAAAGAAAATAAACATAGGGGCATTTCTGACTGATGAGCTTTCAGGAAGCTTTGAAAGAAGATAAGTGAGAATAAATTAAGAAATTTAAGGAGTAAGAAGATAAATGTAATTAAAATACAGGAAATAAATAGGTAGCTTTAAGAAGGAGGGAATTAGGGAGAAGTGTTAGGAAGAGATGTGCATACGTGCATGTATGTGTTTTGGTAATGGTAGTTAAGATATCAGCATCTTTTTAAATCTAATTTTTAATATCACTTGCTCTCTTACAGTGTGAAAGTAGTATTAACAGTCAAAAATGAAGGCAATAAAGTAGTTTTAGAATTAAAAAAATCTAATCTTTCCCTTAGATGTGCTATCATGTGCCTTAAACTTTGGGGAACATAAAATGTAAAAATTCATTTTAGTATTATTTAGTGATCTTCCTTTCCTTTTTCATACTTTCTTTCAGAGCTCTCTGTGACCTGGGATGGCAGCACTTTACTGTCCTATTTTAGAGCACTGGGGCTCGAATTCACAACCTTGCACCTGCCCGGCAGGCGCTTAAGCCACTGAGCCAAAATCCCGACCCTATACTGTTCTAGTTTAAAATACAACACCAGATTATTATGAGAGGGTTAACTAGGAGGTAGAGCAGAATGAACTCCTAAATTTTCTTCTGAAGTGACAAACTAAGCGTGCACAGGCAATAAACCTAGTTTCACATGCTAATCAGTATAAAGCTACATAACACATTGATCTATTAGTACTAAATCTCAAAATAGGTACTTGATTTTTATAACTAGAGACAAGTCTGATGAACATGTCTTCTGAATCTATAGCAACTCCAGGCAGATGATGAGGCACCAGTCACTAGCCTTATAAACAGGTATTTTGGGATTCCTATTCATTCACTCTGTCTCGTCATGTGGGAAAGCCTTGTTGTCTGGTATTACCCTTCACTGTGCCATGGAGCTTTAGTTTTTGGAAATACCAACTCTTTTTCAGTAAGCTTGAATGGATTTTTAACAAGGCCAGCATTGAATTCTAGAATGTAAAGCTAAATGAGGTATTCAGGATCTAATTTAATTGTTTTAGCAGCAGACCCTAGAGATTAAAACACTTAAAAAATTAGAAACACACCTCAGACTGCTTGACTTAAAATCTAGTACCTTTAGTATGCATTTTAAACAAAAATTTTACTTTGTTTGGGATTAGGTAAATTTTGGATATGAGAGGAGCAGAAAATAGGTTTTTCAAACATACAGTCATAAACTAACAATTTATGGTGTCCAAGACTTCTGTATCACCCAGAGGAAGAAAAAGAGGTTTGTATTCTATCAGAATTCACTTCTAATATTAGTAAAAATAAATTTAGGATGGCATGATTGTAACTTTGAGAGGGTTACTACTTAGGCTCAGTCATGTTGCTTGTGGGCGTACCCAGCTGGTGATAGATTCTGCCACTTGGAAGGTATGTGACCTTACATAAATCACTAGAGTTTCCTAAAACCATTTCCTTCACTGCTGAAAAAGTGAGTCAAATTTTTCATGTGTGATAGTTTTTAAATTAGCACAACATTTATGAGAACAAAGTGTTGAATTTTTTAAAAAATAAGTACCATGAGATACTTCTAGGAGAGCATTTCTTTCCATATACTCTAGTTATCAGGGCAAGTACGCACATGTTCTATGATGTTGTGCATCAGGAGTGTGATTAACACAGACCACAGTGCAAATGGTGCCCTACCTGGCTTTAAGTCTCTCTGTAGGAACTTTCTTACTGCCCATGCTTATCCCTCACTGGACTCTCAGTTGTACACTGTGAAGTGTGGGTATACTCTGAAAGATAGCACCCTGGATATCTTGGCAGAGTGTCTTCAAACTTAAGACATACTTGTCTTGAATTGATGTTTTGATTAATCTCCATAAAATTCAATTCATCTTACCAGAATACAACAGAATATAGAATGTGGTAAAAATTTGTGTGGAAGTCTCTTGATTTCTACTTTAAATTCAACCAATAGGAAGCCAAAGTTACACAATGATAGTTTGGAAATGCACCAAATGTAAACATGAAGGAGTTTGAAGGTCTTAAAAGAGACTTTTGGATGTTGATGGTCCTAAAAAAGGCATCACGGTGTCATAATTAGTGTGAACTATACGTGGTATGCTTGGGTGGTCCTAAATGCATTTTCACAAAGACTGACATTTTATATACATGTATCTAGGAGAACAAATTCTCCAGTTAATTCTTCTGTATGAGGTTTCTCAAGAACATTCGGACAATATTTTAATCCATATCTTCAATCCAGCCTACTACGAAAGAACAATTTTTCTTTGGCTTCAATTCCCTCTTTAAAGTCTCTGACACAGGCCACAAATTACAAGTTTAGTTTTTTTTTTTACATGAAGCTTTAATCTTTTGTGGAAAAATCTTTTGCTTTACTTCTTACTGAACTCTAGATTCGTCCCTCACTCATAAATATTTGATTCCATTGGTTATAGCAAAGTATCAAACTAAAAAAAAACTATTATTGAGCTTCCTTTACAGGTAGGGGTACACAAGTGATGGAATTTTAGCCACTGGGATATAAAAGAAAAAAGAAAAGTCCCTCAAAAAGAAAGGATGTGACTGTTTTTCCTAGTCTTCCCTTTTGTCTGAAACGTGGACACGATGGCTGGATCTTTAGTAACCATCCTGAAATACGATAGTATGAGGGTCATAACTGAAGGATGGTGAATGGAAAACCAGAAGGAGCCTGGATCTCTGATGACCTACAGGAGCACGAGAGAAGACCTTTTGGACTTCTTTTATATGAGAAAAATAAACTCCACATATACTCGACATACTACTTTTGGAGACTGCAACTCAATTTCTGATTTTCCCTCAGGTCATTCTTCCAAATCTAACTTGGAATGATCTAAACTACTCCAGTCAAGCTAGACCCTACATTTCTTTCAGGGCATGTCTCAGATTCACATCCCATAAGAAATCTCTTACTAATCTCCTTCCCTCCTGATTACTCTTCTAATTAATTAACAATGGCTTAAATTTTTGGTATTTGAATTAATATCTCCTACATATGGTATTCTTTTCAGTCCTTTTTGTGTGTTTTAAATGCCTCAAGATGGAAAAAATTATCTATTCCAGGTATCTATTCTATCTTTTCTCCTCTGCAGCAATCGAGCCTACCAACACAGTGAGCTGTTTCAAATCTTATACCTGCTGACTGAGCTTTGTCAAATCTAGAGAAGCACAAAGAGAGTTAGTAGTTGAGCAATTATTGCTTTCATCTGTTAAGAGGACTCATGGATGGTGGAGCAGGTGCTCCTGCTGCCTTATCATGCAACTGACTTCAGCTTGCCACATGTCTCCCACAGAGGGCGCGTAGAAGTTTTTCTTTCTGGAGCACCCAACCTCTCTGTCTAAGGTCTCCTTTCAGAGGTTGTGGGCACTATTTCTCCTCTTCCTTCTTCTCTTTCCTCTTTACTCTCTTCTTCCTTCTCATCTTCTTTCTCCTCCTTATTCCCTCCCTTCTCTTACTTTCTTTTCTCTCTTTCTCTTCTTTCTTCCTCCCTTGAAAAAATTCATTTTTAACATGAGTTCCAAAGTTTGTGAGAAATTAAGTATGAACCTAAGCCCTTTCAAACTACTTCTTTGACTAGAAACAACCTCCTTTGTTTGAATTTATTATTTTGTACTTGTAATTGAGCTTCTTTTCTTTCCGGAAAGTCTTCAATGGATAGAGAATGCACAGGACAGTCTGCTCAATATTTTTTCAAATAGTAAACAGGAGCTCAAGCTACTAGGGAGTAGAGGTCAAATGTAAAATAAAGTGTTATTTTTTGACCTAGGTACTGTGCATTCTAGTTAGGGAATTCATTCCCTGAAATTCACATCCATAGAATTCAGCAAGGCTGTTTATCCCCATTTCAAAGAGGTTGAGATTAAGTGCATTTTCTTTCTGGATTTACACATTATCTCCATGTTTTACTCCCTTTCCAAGGGGATAAATCAAAATGCTTACAAAATTCTCTCTTTACCAGTTGCTTTACTTACTGGCAGTGTAAATTCCACATTATTATTCATGCTGTTACTTCTATAGTATTATTCATACATTTGAAATTGGTTTATTGCTTCAAATATTAATACATTAATCAAAGAGCAGATAAGCCGGGCATGGTGGCGAACGCCTTTTTTTTTTTTTTTTTAAGGATAGTAAAATACAACAGAACATAACAGAATAAAGTCAATCAAAACAAAGCAGTAGGACTGGTACAGAACTTCGAAGATCGATAATGTGAGTACAATAGCTACTATAACATGCCTTGTTATCTTCAGATTAGCTGACCATTCCAACAGGTATAGTAGAATTGAACCAAAAACAAAACAAAACAAAATCAATAAAAACAGAATATAAAATAAAGGAAAAAAAGAGAAAAACAATAATGATCAGAGTAAAGCAAAATGGTGAGAACCATATTGGTCCTCGAAGACAAGACAGAAGAGAGTCCCCCGTATTTGTAACATTGCCTACTGTCATCATGCAAAGAGACACTCAGGGTGCCGATGAGAGGTCTGCAAAATCTACGAAACAATACAAGCGTTTAGTTGCTTTATGTGCCTTAGTTGCCATCAGTTTAGCCAGACCTCAGAGCCAGCAGCTTGCTTACCGGGGGCCGCTGGGGGGGATATATATGGATGATGTCCTTGATTCTTAGCCTGTGTGCCAGTGCCGCACAGGCATAGCAAGTTGGGGCCCGGTTGGGCCCATTCTGGTTCTCCTCTGGGGTCGCGCAGCACCCAACCCCGGAAGGCGGATCAGTTCTCTCTTCTGGCGCACGCCTTTAATCCCAGCACTCGGGAGGCTGAGGTAGGGGGAGCGTTTTGCGTTCGAGGCCGGCTTGGGCTACCATGCTAGCACAAGGCCGGCCTGAGCTACACAGTGTGATCCTGCCTCAAAAAAACAGGGCTGGGGGTTTGGCTCAGTGACTTAAGCACCTGTCTGACAGGCGCGAGGTTGTGAGTTCAATCCCTGGTGCCGCAAAAAAACCCCCCAAAAAACAAAACAAAACAAAAATATATATATATATAATGTACAGTATTGTCTTTTACTTTCATCACCTTCTTCAAGAAGACTTTGCTGATTTGCCCTATCTTTGGTAGAGTTATTTATTCTGTGTTTCTATAGAAGTGGTAATGATTATTGTTATTAATTGAAATTTGGAGGTGTTAGACATTGCTAAGTACCTTAATTGAATTATTTCATTTAATCTTCAGTGAGCCTAAAATAATGTGCTATTATTCTAATTTTGCAGTTAATGAAACAGGTTCATCTACCCAGTGTGACAAAATGTGTACAACTACTAAACAGGAGAGATTTCTAATGTGAGCTTAGACTCATAAACCTCAGTTTAAAGGTGAAGGAACTAACTCAATCTGCCATAACAAAAGTGATAAAGCTTAAACAACATATTTTATCACAGTTTCAGAGGCTAAAAAGTCCAAGATCAAGGCTTGGTAGGGTTTGTTTCTGATACAATTTTCCTGGATTGCAGATAGATGCTTTTTTTTTTTTTTTTTTTTACTGTGTCCTCTGCTGGAGGAAGAACAGCAAGTTTGCTGGTGTCTCTATCCCAAATCCATCATGATACCCCACCCTCATGACCCTAACAACCTCCCAAAGTCTTCACCTCTAAATAACATTACACTCAGGAGTAAGACTTCAATGTATGCATTTGGTCAGGAGGGCATGATAGCAATAACCAAGGTTTAGAGAGATAACATGAAGTATTCGAAATCAAAGTTATGAAGTGTCAGAGCAGGGACTGCATTACAGATTCCTGGAGGTAGAGGAGCCTGCATATCCCTCTGAGTAAGAAAAGCCAGAGGGAAAGAAAGATCAGGAGAATCTTCGATGTTATCAGATGTTCTAGATCTCAAAAGTGATGTAGTCAGGGCACTTTGATCTTGATACTTATAAAAATTAAACAGATCCCTTCCTCTCCTGTTATATTATATTGGTAATATTTTAAGCATGTAGAAAGCAATCCTTTTTTATTTTCATCTAATTCAGAATCAATAAGTAATTTTTCACAATAAACAAAATCCTGGTCTTCAGAAAAGGGCTATTTCTTGCAATTTTGGGGACGGGCTAAGGCTTTCATAGAGTATCAGTGTTTTGGTGAAGCTTGTGTGCTCTTGTCTACATTTACAGTACTGCGTCATTCAAGATTTTGATGGTAAACAGCTGCTACATCAATACTGGGTGATTTGCAAAGAATGTAATTAAAAAAGACTATTTAGGAATGTGTGTATATAACTTAGGAAAGTGAAAGGAATGATATGGACTGCTCTTCTAAAAGGGATTCTTGTTAACACTGCTAGTTCCAAAGTGACAAGTGGAAGAAAATGCCAGAATCCAACCATCTGGAGAGGGCTGCTCATCAGACAACATAGCCTCTGATGGAGGAACAAGGCCAATCCACAGTTTTCTTCCATGGTGAGCCCTGGACAGGGCTGACAGTGTAGAGAGTAAGCCAGGAAACTAAAGAGGGCAGTTCGATCACACACCATGTTCAGTGAGGTGGAGGTTTGGGATGACCTCTTGACTTCCATTTACTCTGTTCTGGACCGCTCTGCTAAGTCTCATAGTTGGGAGAGAACCTACTCTTTGGCATGTCTTACTCTAGCATGTACAATGAAAAGTAAAGGAAGTAGGTTAACTACAGATATCTTTCTTAACCAAAGGGTATGAAGAAATAGTCCGTTAATCCTTCTGTTTTCCAGAATGGGGTTAGACACCTCCCCCTCCACCCTGGAGACCTCTGCAGCCGGTGGATCACTGGCAGCACCTGCCCCCCACCCCAGAGGCCTCTGCAGCTGGCAGATCTTTGTGGGCAGCACCTCTTTCCCACCCTGAAGATCTCTGCAGCCAGTGGATTTTCACAGAGAGCACCTGCCCCCTCAACTCGGGAGACCTCTGCAGCTGACTGATCATGGGTAGCACCTCCCCTTTCATCCCAGTGACCTCAACAGACTAGGGACCATCAGCAATCTGTCCACCACCTGCAGAACCCTGGTGAGCTGGTGGAAACTCAGCAACCCATCACCCACACAGAGGATCTCAGCGGGCCTGCAACTGCGCAGTGTTTCCTCCTCCAACAGAGGACTTCAGTGGGTTAGCAGGAGCAGCAATGAGCTCTCTCCTTTGACTGTAGGACGTTGGAAGCCCAGTAAGAGTGTGGGTGAGCTGTTCTTCCATACAGAGAAAATGGGATGTATTGAGGAGGGTGCTGACAGGGCCTTCCCTAACATGGAGGAATTTGAAAGGGCCTAGGAGATCTCCAGTCACACAGTAGGGTCCTAGCTGAGGCACACAATATAGTCAGGTAAGTCTGGCAGTGTGGAACAGCTTAAAGCCACAGTAACAATAGGAGGGTTGGATTACATCAATACTCCTAGACTAGTCAGCCTAGGGAGAATATAAAACTCACCCAACAGGACTTGCAGGAGGAATCCAGGTGACTGGCCCCTCCCATTCATTGTGGGACTCAGCAATTGGACAAACACCACCCATACAGTAGGACCCTAAGACACACACAACAGTCACTTGAGACTAGGGATTGAAAGACCAAAATACTAACCCAAGAGGTGAAAATGACAAGATGAAGGGGCAAAATGCAATCTCAAATGTCCAGTCCATCAGGAGCAAGTACAGGAGATAATAAAATAGAGGACATTAGAAGTTCCACATCTGAAATTTCTGAAAAGATAGCAAATGAAATAAAGAAACAAATCCATGAAGCTATAGAGGAAATCATATTAGAAAAAATCTCTCAGGTAAAGAAAGAAATGACAACCTTAGTAAAGGAATTACTCAGCATAGCTAGAGAAGACATAGATAATGAAGTACAGGAGCATGGGAAAATAATAGAAATCTTGAATGAGCAACTTAGGAAAGAAATAGAATGCATTAAACAAATTCAAGGAGATATCCAGGAAATAAAAAAACTCCACTGAAAGCTGGTGAACCCATTTGAATGAAGGTGAGGATAGACTTTCAGACCTCGAAGACAGGATCGCAGATAGTGATCATGAAAGGAAAGAATTTGTAAAAATAACAAGGGAGCATGAAATAACAATTCAACAGCTTTAAGATGATGCAAAGAGATTAATATAATATTGATAGGTGTCAACGAAAATGCAGGAGTCAATGCAACTGACTTAAAATAACTATTTGCAGAAGTAATAGCAGAAAATTTCTCAAACATGAGAAAAGAATCAGATATGCAGATAAGTGAGGCATATAGAATGTCAAACAGTTATAACCAAAATAAATCTACACCCAGACATATGATAATTAACAACACAGACATACAGCATAAAAACAGAATATTAAAAGCTTTTAGAGAAAAAACACAACTCACCTATCATGGAAATCCCACTCGAACCATGGCAGACTCTTCAGCACAAACCCTCAAGTTAAGATGAGCTTGGAGTGAAGCATTTCAAGTCCTGAAAGAAAACAACTTTCAGTCCAGATTGATGTACCCTGTAAAATTTGCTTCCAAAATTGATGGAGAAATAAGATACTTACATGACAAAGAACAACTAAAGAAATTCATGTCTACCAAGCCAACCCTAGAAAGAATATTGAAAGACATGCTAAAGAGAGCCAAAAATTACTATAATTACCAGAACAATATCAGAAAAAAACCACCAGGCAAGGCAAGCAATTAAATGAGGGGGAAAAGCAGGAAATCAGTGACAGGAAAGTAACATGACAAAGTTAAGCCAGGACATATCAGTTATACCCATCAATGTAAATGGCCTCAATTCACCAATTAAAAGAAACAGGCTGACAGAATGGATCAAGAAACAGAATCCAGCAATACGCTGTATACAAGAAACACATCTGCCTCAAAAGGAAACTCATAGACCAAAAATCAAAGGATGCAAAACAATATTTCATGTGGCAGGAACTCAGAAAAAAGCAGGCATAGCTATTCTGTTTGTGGACAGCATAAACTTCAAACCAAAAATGATCAAAAGAGATAAAGACTGTCACTACATACTTGTCAGGGGAAAAATTCAAGAGGGAGACCTAACAATCATAAATTTATATGTACCAGATACAGGAATACCCAACTATATAAAACAAATACTAATAGACATGAAAAACCAAATATGCAATAACACAATTGTAACAGGGGACCTTAATGCCCTATTGTTACAAAGAGATAGATCAACTAGACAAAAAGTCAGCAAAGAAATAACAGAACTGAATCAAACCTGTGAACAAATGCACTTCATAGATGTTTATGGAGTGTTTCACCCAATAACATCAGAATACACATTTTTCTCAGCTGCACATGATATCTACCTCAATCTGATAAAAGTCAACTATGACAAACCAACAGCCAACATTATACTAAATGGACAAAAACTAAAAGCTTTCATTCTAAAATCAAGAACAAGACAAGGATGACTACTATCACCACTCCTATTCAATATAATTTTGGAAACATTGGCCAGAGCAATCAGACAAGTGAGAGAAAAAAGAGGAATAAGGTTAGGAAAGAAAGAAGTTAAATTGTCACTATTTGCAGATGATGTGATACTCTATATAGAAGATCCTAAAACTCCATCAGAAGAGTTAATAAGCAAATTCAGCAGTGTAGCTGGATACAAAGTCAACACTCAAAAATCAATAGCATTCCTGTACACAAACAACAAACTGACTGAGAGAGAAATTATGGAAATACCTTTCACAATAGCATCCAAATAATGAAATACTTAGGAATTAACCTAATCAAGAATGTAAAAGACTTATATGCTGAAAACTATAGCACTCTAAAAAAGGAGATTAAAGAGGATGTTAGAAGATGAAAAGATATCACTTGTTCTTGGTTAGAAAGAATCAACACTGTGAAAATGGCCATATTCTCAAAACTGTTATGCAGATTTAATGCAATTCCAATCAAAATACCATTAAGATACCTTACAGATCTAGAGAAAGCATTCCTAAAACTCATTTGGAAACAGAAGAGACCCAGTGTGGGAGACAACTTGAGCGGGTCCCCTTGAACACAGAACAATTGCTGCAACTTTAATTATATCAAAACTTATTTCCTTATGTTGATGTATACAGAGCTGACTATGGAATTTCATTCTCTCTTCAATTGGCTCTAAGCATTGCAAACAAGGCTGGCTGAGGTACTGATATGTAATCTCTAAAGCCATCCGACAGTGTCCTGTTGCCTCCAATAGTGATCTCTGTAAAATATGTAAGTACAGAGGGATGGCAGAGCCAGTGAGCTCCAGGAATGTCTACTGGGGATGAGCCTCAAGAAAGAGGCTATGAGCTCCCAGGGCATAAAGTTTGTATATCAGAAACTAAAGCAGCAGCCTCCTAAAACAATTCAGTTGTTATCTTGATAGGGTTATGCAAATTGAGCCCCTTGCATATCTTCATCTGCATTTGCAGAGATATCTTTCTCACCACCTTGCTAGCTAGCTCAAGTTACTCACGTAGTACCCGCCATCCTCATTGTCACTCATCCTCAAGCCACCCCCTTGCTTCACTAGTTAATAAATTCTGGGAGAGGCCTAGGATCAAGGCCTTTGTCTGCATATCCTCAAGAGGATTGGACTCAGGACCCCTTGGCTGCCCTTCACCTTGAATATGTCTTGGAATCTTTACTCTCGTTGTGGGTTGAATTGGGGATGGTAGATTGGAATTAATTTACCAGGATTCCAATAAAGTCTCAGTGGATTTATAAATGTAACTTCTTGGATTGGTATGAAAACTAGACAAAGGATTCCAGTACTTGGTTTACTGTACTCAGTATTTGGGGCTACAATAACCCAGAATAGCAAAGGCAATTCTGGGCAACAAAGGTGAGGCAGAAGGCATCACATTTCCTGACTTGAAACTATGTTACAAAACTACAGTGATAAATCAGCACGGTAGTGCAAAAGAACAGACTGGAGGATCAAAGGAACAGAGTAGAAGATGCAAATACAACTACAAAGATGCTCAGCCACCTTACATTTGACAAAGGGGCTAAACACATTCACTGGAAGGAAGATAGCCTCTTTAATAAATGGTGCTGGAAAAATTGACTTTTTACATGCCGAAGACTGAAACTAGACCCATGTCTATCACCATGCACTAAACTAAAGTCAAAATGGATCATAGATCTAAATATTAAAATAGAAACAGTAAATCTACTGGAATATAGGTAGAAATCTTGAAGACATAGGGTTAGGCAAAGAGTTAATAAACAAAACACAAACTGCTCCAGAAGTACTTCAAAGAATCAACAACTTGGATCTCATCTTACTAAAAAGTTTTTGCACTGTAAAAGAAATCACTAATAAAGTGAAAAGAAAACCCACAAAATGGAAAAGAATTTTAGCCAGCTGTCCATCAGACAAAGGACTTATATTCAGAACATGTAAAGAATTGAAAAATATCAGGCCCCCCAAATTCGAAGACCCAATTCAAAGATGGGCATCTGAGATGAACACACACTTCTCAGATGAAGAAATACAAATGGCAAATAAATACATGAAGAAATACTCAGCATCACTGGTCATTTGAGAAATGCAAATTAAAACAACACTGAGATTTCATCTCACTATGAAAAAAATGACTGCCATGAAGAAATCAACTGATAACAAATGTTGGCGGGGCTGTGGGGAAAAAGGAATCTTTCTTCACTGTTGGTGAGAGCATAGACTAGTGTGACTACTGTGGAAATCAGTATGGAGATTCTTCAAAAAACTAGGATTGGAAGTCCCATTCAACCCAACTATTTCCCTTCTGGGTGTTTTCCCAGAAAAACTGAAAGTGTCATATCACAGTGATATATGTGCACCCATGTTTATAGCTGCACAATTGGTAAAAGCTAAATCTTGGAAAAAAACAAAATTCCCATCAACTACAGAATGGATGAAAAAGTTGTGTTATTTTTATCCAATGGAATATTACTCAGCTATAAAAATGGTTGACCTTTAGGCTTTTATAGGAAAATGGAGGAAACTTGAGCCTATACTCATAAATGAAATAAATCAGACTCACATTTGTAAATATTGTGCTTTCTCTCTAGTATAAAAGAATAAAGAAGAACAATAAAAAACTGAAATAGTAATAAGATCCAAAATGTACAATAGATATTATAATAATGAAAAGAAAAGAAAATGCTCAAAATCAAGAATAGTTGGGATAAGGGAAAGGAGAAATGGAAGAAAGGAAAAGATTATATGTATGTAGGTATATACATACAACTTTATGCACATGTAAGTGTGCAAGATAGATAACTATACTACTAATTCTTTGTTAATTCATCAAATAGAATAGTTTGTGTTGTCATTGTGTGATTGATCATTTTTTATTTTTTTATTTTATTTTATCTTATTTTTTATTTTAAAGATGGTAACATCCAACAAAACATAACAGAATGAAGTCAATCAAAACAAAGCAGTAGAACTGGTACAGAACTTCTAAGAAAGATACTATGAAAACAATAGCTACTATAGTATATCTTGTTATTTTCAGAATAGTTGACCTTTCCAACAGGTATAGTAAAATCAAACCAAACCAAAACAAAACAAAAACAAAAAAACAAAAACAAAAAAACACAATAAAACCAATAAAAACAGAGTATAAAATAAGGCCAAAAAATTAATCAGAATAAAGCAAAACAATGAGAACAATATTGGGCCTCAAAGACAAGACAGAAGAGAATCCCCCACTTTTGCTACATTGTGTACTGTCATCTTCCAAAGAGATGCTCAGGTTGCCAGCCCCAGGCCTATAAAATGAGCAAAACAATACCAGCATTTGGTTGTTTTATGTACCTTAGTTGCTATCAATGTAGCCAGACCTCTGAACGAGCAGGTTTCTTTACGGGGTGGGGGGCGGGGAGAGCTTTGTCCTAGATTCTTAGCTCACACACCAGTAGGCGTATGGTGGGGGATGCATGTTTCTCATCCTGGGGTCCACACCGGTCGTGCAGGACCCTGGAAGTCTGTCTTACTTGTGTCCTGGTTGGAGGTGCTCAGGCCTGGCTGGGCAGGCTCCCAAGAAGCCCATTTCTTTCTCCTCCTTGGGTCCACGCCGGTCACACAGGCCCATGGAAGGCTGTCTTTGATCATTTTTTATTCCCAGATCTTGGAACTTGAGCAACTACTTCTAAGATAACAATATGTAATATGTTAACTAGTATTGATTTCTTACTGTTTGTTATTTTTTTGAAATTCTGTATTATTTCTACCCTTTTTTCTGTTTTGCTTTTTAAAATAAAAAAAGAATGTGGTTAGAGTTGTTATGAATCAATGGAATATAGTGTGATAAAGTCAGCACAGTACTGGTAAAAATAATAAACCTGAGGATCAGTAGAACAGAGCTGAAGTTTTTTACAGACACAACTCCAAAAACACTTAGTCACCTCATCTTTGATAAATGGGCCAAACATGTTCACTGGAATAAAGATAGCCTCTTTAATAAATGGTACTGAAAAAACTGGCTTTTCATATGCCAAAGAGTAAAACTAGACCCAAGTCTATTGCCATTCATGAAACTAAAGTCAAAATGGATCAAATATTTAAGTATGAAAATAAAAACACTAAATCTACTAGAAGAGAAAATAGTAGAAATCTTGAAGACATATGTGTAGGCAGAAAGTTAATAAACAAAACCCAAACTGCATGAGAAATACTTCAAAGATTCAACCACTGGGACCTTGTCTTATTGAAAAATTTTCACACCTCAAAAATCAACAACAGAGTAGAAACACAACCCACAGAGTGGGAAAATAATTTAGCCAATTGTCCCTCAGACAAAGGATTTCTATCTAGAGGACAGAAAGAATTAAAAAAATCAGATTCCCTCCAAATCAAAGATTCAATCCAAATATGGGCATCTGAGATGAATGCTTGCTTCTCAGATGAAGAGATAAAAATGGCAAATAAATATATAAAAAATGTTCAAAATCATTGATCATTTGAGAAATGCAAATTAAAACAACACTGAGATTCCTTCTCACCCCAGAAACAATGGCTATCATCAAGAAATCAACCAATATCAAATGCTGGCAGGGTTATGGGAAAAAGGAACCCTGCTCCACAATTTATGAGAGTGTAGATTGGTACAACCACTGTGGAAATCAGTGTGGAGATTCCTCAAAAAGCTAGGATTGGAGGTGCCATTCAATCCAGCTATTTCCCTTCTGGGTATTTTCCCAGAAGAATTGAAACCATCATACCACAGTAATGCATGTTCATCCATGTTTATAGCAGCACAACTTGTAAGAACTGAATCCTGAAACAACCCAAATACCCAGCAACAAAGGAATGGATAAAAAAGATGTGGTACTTTTATACAATGGAGTACTACTCAGCCTCAAAGAAGGATGAAGTTGAGACTTTTATAGGCAAATGAGTGCAACTTGAGACCATACTCATAAGTGAAATAAATCAGACTCACATACTTAAATATCTTATTATCTCCCTGGTGTAAGAAATTGAAAGAGTAAATAAGGTCTAAAATGTACAATAGATTTTGTAAAATGGGAAGAAATTGTTAAAGAGGAAAAAGAAACTAAGACAGAGGAAAGGGGGAAGGAAAGAAGAGAAAAGAGAGAAAAAATGAAAGTTAAGTATACTGTTTGTGTCTCTTAGTTCATAGAAAAGGAAGATTTGCACTAACATCAACTGCAGAATTTTTTGTGAACATATCTTGCACTCTGAGTAACTACTTTAGAGATAATATACTATATATTAACTAGTGCTATTTTTTTATTATTTAGTATGAAATTTTGTTTTACCCTTTTCCCATAAAATAAAAAATAAAAAAGTCAATAATACGGTTTAAAATAATAAAGAAATTTCTTTGATTGAGTAGCAGTGCTATTTATGATCAAGTTATTAACAAGAAATTTTAGCAGTTCACAAGTATTTTATGGAAACCAATCTGACAATCAACCTGAGGTGACTTTGGTGAAGGATGGCCTCTATTTCTTCACTCCAGGAGGGCACAACCTGTGCAGTCAGGGAATAAAGAATAGATGTCCTGTTCTGCTTCTCACTGGAACACCAAAGGCACATGAGATCCTCTCCAGTTTTTCATCTTGAGTTGGAGAAAAAAAGTGTGTTTCCCTCAAACGACTGCAGTGAAGACATTTATTAAAGTGTCTGTTATTCCATAAATGTTAAATATTAGCCAGTCCGGGTGACTCAAACCTGTAATCCCAGCATTTTGGGAAGTTCAGGCATGAGGACTGCAGGTTTGAGCTCACCCTGGACAATTTAGAAATTTAACTAGATCTTATATCAAAAATTTTAAAAAATATATAAAAACAAGTTCAAGGTGAAGGTCATAGGTTCCATTCCTATCACACACACATGCACACATGTTTTAGATATTCTACTTAAGTGGCTCTTGGAATCTGGCCAACAAACAGTTGAAATTCAGTAGAAACTCCCTTTTTTTTCTAAATAAGAAAGTGATATTTATGTCGACTTTTTAAAAAGAATATGGGCTTTCAAAGGGGATATATGCCTTCTCCAGAAAATGATTATTTATGGGATTTTTATGGCAATGATACAACACAAATGACTAAATTAAGGTTTTCTTGGAGTGTGTGTAAACTGAGACTCAAATATACCAACTTAGTGAAGCAGGAAAAACTTCAGGGAAGCTATCTTTTAGTGACTGAGGGGATGTTCCTTGCACTGTGGTAGCCAAGTCATATCATGAGGGTCAAAAACAGAGAGGTTATGTGGTTGTCACTTTCTCCCAGGAGATATTTTCATTTTGAAAATCACTCACAATAAGCTGGTGGAGTAGTCATGATTAAGTGCCTCCAAACTGTGACATAACAAAGTGGTTGATCAATATAGAAAGGTGAATTCTAAGCCGGGCGTGGTGGCGCATGCCTTTAATCCCAGCACTCGGGAGGCTGAGGTAGGAGGAGCATTGTGAGTTCGAGGCCGGCCTGGGCTACACAGTGCGACCCTGCCTGAAAAAAACTAGGGCTGGGAGTTTGGCTCAGTGGCTTAAGCACCTGTCTGCCAATCCCCGGTGCCGCAAACAAAACAAAACAAAACAAAACAAAAAATACAGAAAGGTGAATTCTTTTTAATACAATCAACCTTTATAAAAATGTAACTAACTTCATTTAGTGTGAAAACATTCAGTAAAAAGAACAAAACAGTTTGAAATCTCTCACATAGACAGTATTTCTACTTTTATAATTCTTGGTTATTTTAAAGAACTAGTTCCAGAAATACTCTCTTAGACCCACAAGATGGGCTTTTCCCAGTTGAACTTCCACTTCTTATGTAATCTTTGGCAGTATCCTTTCATTTTGTCTTTGACCCCTTCCTTTGAAAATCAGTGGTCCCTGAATCTTCTTGGGATTTTCTGCTGAAAGTTGTTCTCTTCTTACACCCTTCTCCCTTTTTAAGATACCAATTCCAAAGCAATCTGCCATTGTGAAGACAGAGGCAGATGTTCCTTTTCCCTGTGATAACTGAAACTCAGATTTGATTCCTCTGTAATGAAATCTTCCTTTCTTCTACCTCTTTCCAAATTAAATTGGTTGATTTACTCTTCATAGAATGAGTTTCATTATATCTGTATGTCTAATTCCTTTCTTAGAGATTGCTTTTTCTGGGCAAGGAATATTTTTAAAATGTCACAAAGGTCTAAAAACAGAAATAGAAAGAGGTTTTTGCTTGTTTCAACATCATTTGCCTTCTGAATAAGCTCAAAATGAAACTTTACATCCATACAATGGGGAAAGAAACTTTAGAAAAGAGAGAGCAGAATATTTTTGTATTTTGCTGGGGTACAGAACTGTGTTAATGGGGAACAGTCTGAAAGGAGACTTAGGAATGTCAAGCAAAGCTTAGTAGTTGAGTTCATACAGTCAGATTTCAATCTTGTACTAAGAAATAAATTTATAATCCATAGCTTTGAAATGATATTCTTGATATGTTTCATCCAGAGAAGTGGAGAAAATAGACACAGATGAGAGTTATAAGATTGGTTAATTCCAAAGGTCATATAGCACCTTTCAGCAAGCTTAATGAGTCAGTCTTACCCAATACAGGGAAAACTAATGTCAGGATTTTTTCTGTCTCAGAAAAAAGAAAGTAACTCAGACAGATTAATCCACTGAATATCACATCCCCATGATCCAGTCCCTTCCCCAAATTCTCACCTATGAATGCACTTCCAGCTATGTGCACTTTCAGATTTGTGTTCACAGCCTCACCCGCTGCTCATTCAGAGGCACACTGCCTGGTCTCCCAGACCTTCTTCTAAAATCTGGCTGGACGCATCCCTGACACTACAACTCTTGTATTCTGCATGCACATAAAACCAGTATCACTTGAATGACACCAAGGTCTACCTCTGGTTGAAATAGTAGTAAAGCCTGTTTAAATCGAGGCTGCATAGACTTCCAAATGCCTTGATGGCTGAGCGTGGTAATCTGAACCTTGGGGAATCATTCCTTTTCCAATAAAATGCCCAAGACTCTCTTTTCAAAGCAAATATTTTTACTTTTCCACCTTTGGTGGACTCAAGAGGTCTTTTGGATTCCTCCCATGCCTTCAAGAAGTCATCCTTTGTACTGCATAGATCCAAAGTACTTGGTTTCTTTTTAATGCTAATCTTTTAGCAACAAGTTCTCCTCTGTTCCATCTTTGAAGGACTTAACTTTACTGGATCTTATTTTTTGACTAAATTCAAAACTTTTTAAATCATTAAGCAGGTCATTTGATTTGATTCTCAGTATAGAGTTGGCTAAATAATCCCAATAGTATCCATGCTATAGCCTCAATATTAGACTGCCTTATACTTTCTCCACCAGATTAATTAATTTGTTGCTCTTAATCTCAATTTCCTTCAAAATCCCCCAATAGCAAAAAGATGTAGAAAAATTTTCTTCCATAGTATAACACACATGGCCTACAGTCCAACTGTCAATGGAGTCCTTGCTCCTGACAGAAACCTCCTGATTTTGATCTTTAGTGGCTATATTACTGTAAACATTCTGGGATTCTGGGCCCCAATAAAAATCTCTCATCAAGCTTGGTTTACAGCATACTATGGCTGCTTCTTCAGTCACCATTTCCAATCCTTTCCAAACTCCTCCTCCAAACCAGTTCCAAAGAACCACATAATCAGGTAGTGCCCTAGCAATGATCCCACTTCTCTGGTACTAAAATTTGTCCTAGTTATTTTCCCATCACTGAGACACAATACCTGATACCTACAAATTAAAGGAGTAAAAGTTTATTTTGGCTCACAGTTTGTAGAGATTTTAATACACAGTTGGCTAGTTCCAAGGCAGGGTGGCATGGCAGACAAACAGAGGGAAATTAAGGGAGGAGGAAGGAGATACAGCTTTCCAGGCTATGCTCTCAGTTACCCACCTTCTCCGTCTAGAATTCAACTTACAACATCATGTTCAGCTTTAAACTCATCAGTGGACTTCTCTAGTCCACTAATGAGCGTCACAGTCCCATGTGTCAGTCACCTCCCAAAAACTCTACCTGTGAGCATAGGAAGCTTTGGGCAGACATCTAGATACAAGACAGAATAGTCTCCCTCTTATCACCTACTGTCTGCTGGTGGCTGGTGTTTCTTGCAATGCCTAGAGTGGATGCTCTATATTAAATGATCACTGGATTTTAGGTAAAATTTTGCTGTTCTCAATCTTGATAAAACACCCATGATATTTGAAAAGTTTTGAATTTTGCCAGAAAAGAAGCTTTAATAAAGTTGGGGGGTGCAAAGATGGATCCTCTCTCTATATCACTTACCTCTGCATAACAAGCTACCTCACATCTTAGTGACTTAAAACAGCAATTATTATTACTTAGAATTTTGT
>RJWM01032899.1:0-21057 GCA_004363535.1 Dasyprocta punctata | reverse complement strand
TGCCCCACTCTGCAGCAGCTCTGGAGTCCTCCTCCATGAGTGTCTTCAGGGGCACAGTCATGGTGTGCAGTCAGCGTCCTGAACCCGCTCAAACGTTCGCCTTTCACGCTCATTTTGATGTGGGGTGAGAGGCAGGAGTCACCTGTAGCCAGGTCCAGTGAGTAAAGCCGACCAGGACTCAGTGTCGGGTTTCCACTGCCTGTCTGTGGGACGGCTCTCAGCAGCATGACGTCCTGTAAAGACACTCACGAAAGAGGACTTCCAGAACTGCTGCAGAAAGGGGCCAGAACGAGGGAACAGCAACGCAAGTCATATACTTCATTATAACAAAATATTGTGAAATCATTAACCACCTTTTTTTTTCTTTTGAGACAGGGTCTTGTTCTGCAGTTCAGGCTGGCCTTGAACTCACTATGTAACCCAGGCTGGCCTCAAACTCATGGCAATCCTCCTGCCTCAGCTTCTCGAGTGCTGGGATTACAGGCGTGCACCATTATGTCCAGCTAAACATCTTTTTAATAATGTTTAACGACATGGTAAAATGTGCATCACATCAAGTCAGTTTTACACAGGATATAAAATTTTACATTCAGTAGATACCCAAACTGCAAAAGTCATTTCTTTGAGTCTTTGGTCACTTTTAAGGCTACATACAGACTTTACTAATGACTTTTCCTCTAAGGGTCACAATCAAAGTTGCAGGCTGACGTGTGTGGTGTCTTGTCCCTCCTTGGCCGGGAGTTTGGGGGAGACAAAGCGTGGTCCTGTTCTCCCCAACACCTGCTGTGCTGTGACCACTGCTTTCCTGCCCCAGGGCGCCTGCAGCTGGGGGCCCCGGGTCTCCCCGGCTTCCGTGTTAGCAGCCTCGGCTTCATTTTGCTTTCTTACTTTCCATAATCTAAGTGAATTATGTGTAACTGACTTACTGGGGGATCTCGGTGTGTCGGGCAGATAAATCACAGTGATAACATTTTATTTCTCCAAGCCCCCATCCAAGGGGGTCGGCAGGGCCCACTTCCCGCCAGGCAGGAGGCCCCTCCTGAGGCGGCGGCCGGATTCCACCGCGGTGGTGTCACCCTCGTCTTTACAACAGCCTGCTGCAGCTTCGGACCAAACCTTGTTTATCTCTGCAGAATGTTTGGCCTGAGCTCAACCAGGGGCCTGCTGCAGGAGCTCCAGGGAGTCTGTCATGACTCAGTTTCCTAACCAGGCCACAGGCCGGGGGCAGCAGCTTGGAAGACGGCCGAGGGCGAGTCCACTGGCCAAACGGGGATCCGGTAAGGGACCAAAACACCGTCCCCTCTTGAGGTGCCGCCACCCTCTGCCAGGGTCCTCATGGCCCACCTCTCCCTGGGGAGGCCAAAGGGCAGGTGACCACCTTTACCAGGCATGCACTGGGCCAGGTGGGGACCCCGGAGCAGGCCGGCCGTCCAGGAAGGCCTTCGAAGAGGAACACATTACACCTGCAGCGTCACAGGTCCAGGAGGCCCCGGGGGAGGCAGTAAGGCCGGCCAGGGAGGGTGGGGACATAGCGCCGGCCTGGTGGCCGTGGTGAGGGAGAGCGGCGGGATGGAGGAGGCCAGGAAAGCCTGCACCCGGATTCCTGGCCCGGCTGGCCCAGGTGAAGACAGAGTTCCGGAGGGAGCACCCAGGGCCCCAGGATGGGGTCCACAAGGGCTGAGGCCAGGCGGGCGTGAGCCCACCGGAGAAGCGCGTCACTCACCGACAGGGCGGAGGCCCAGAGGCACCGCATCCGGGTCCCCAAGTCCCCCGCTGCGCAGTGGGAGGGGGTGAGATCTGCGGCCTGGGCTCCACCCTCGGCCAAGTGGGGGCCAGGTCCTTGGAATCTCTGTGGGACCGGCCACGTGGGGACAGCGCAGGGCTCTGTGCACACTCAGCTTTGTGCAGCAGGGGACACGACCCCCGCCAGGCCAGTCTGCCGGGACTGGGTTCTCACCCCTTTCCCGGGGGGCCGCTGTCACAGAACCCACCCAGCGGACATCTCAGGGTGGGACCTTCTGCCGGCCAGGGGACAAGGCCACCCTGGCTCCTCCTCGAGCTGCCCTAGGGCTCCACCCTGCACACCACCCCCAAAGCACGGATGCCATTCTGGGCCCTGCACTTGGACTGGGGTTTGGGGGAAAACCCTAAAATAGTTTGAATCATCTGGCGAGAAAAGCTAAGAAAATGTGGGGGTGGAGAAACCCACTAGACCCGGATACAAATGATAGACCCCGAGCCGCTCTAACAGGAAGGTGCTGGGCACAGGGGGTGTATCTCAGGGCCAGAGGCACGGTGGCCTGCGAGGGGGACACGGCCACGTGACAAAGCAGCACCCGCCGATGAGGGGAGGCCCTGAGGCTGGGACCCCAGGACGTCTGAACCTCTGAAAGGCCGCTCGACGACACATCTCCCACCATCGCCAAACGAATCCCAGCGTGATGTTTACTAAGGGGTGGGGCGTGTGTGGGGTGCTCACAGGAGCCCCTATTCTGCTCCTCCCAGAGCAGCGGGTCTCAAAGCGGGGCAGCCTGCAGGGCCCTGTGATGTAACAGTGTTTTCATGACACTAAAATATCTGTGTCTTCCCACCTTCCTGAGTGCACAGCGGGAGTTTTCAGAGGCTTCATGACACGTGATCTCGCAAAAGATCAAGTGTGAGCCAGGCATGGTGGTGCACACTTCCAATCCCAGCATCCTGGGAGGCTGAGGCAGAAGGATCCCAAGTTCAAGCCCAGCCTGGGCATCTTAATGACTTAGTGAGACCCTGTCTTTAAAATCAAGACAGATAAATAAACAAAAAGGGTCAAGTACAGAAGTAGGTATGTGACTTAATTAGCCAGATATTAAAGAAATTTGCAAAAAATACACAACAATGCCACTCTTCCTCACTCATTTTTTGAGAACAGTTTTCATTAAAATACAGTAATTCATATTGATACATCCTAAGTGTCATTTTATATTTTTAAACTATGCTCTAAAACTTTGTTTTAATTTACAACACGGTAAGTATTGACAGATACGACCCGTCTATGCAAACACACTTTGGGGTCCTCCATGGTCCTAATGGTACAAAGTGGGGACCCGAGATGAAGAAGTGTGAGTGGGGCCCCAGGTCATGCATGCAGCCACGGTGGGGACCCTTTACTGCCGGGGACCGCTGAACAGTGCTGTAGTCTAGTGGACGTGTGCAGGGAGAGACTGATCAACTATGTCAAAATTTCAGTCTGTTCATACGTCACACACGCGTGCACGCACAGTGAAAACCCGGAAACATCGGCGAGCAAACACGACACACACCAGGTTAGTATCTTTAATGTATAATAATGAGCTTATACAAATTTATCAGACCTCAGTAGGTAGAGCGAAGGGCACTGACAATCCACAAAAGAGGAAATACAACCACCGAATGCAAAGATACTCAACTGAGCTAGAGATCCAGGAAATGCGAACTAAACCACGATGCCTTTGTTGTTGTTACCAAATCAGCAAACATCTGGCCCAAAGACAACACCCAGTGGCGGGGCGCCTTGCTGGTGGGAATGCGAATGGACATTTTTGGAAACTTTTTTGTCACTAGATAATGAAAACCCAAAAGGTCTAGTCCCCCCCGGGAATCCACCCCCAGGAAATAACTTGACGTAGGGAGAAAAACCTTACGCGGAGCTATTCATCGACTGGGAACAGGGAAACTCGGCAACGGCACCGATCAGTCCTTGGCACCGCTGTCCCCGTGCCACTGCAAAACAAGCTCAGGTCTGACACTGGGCAGCTGCGACACGGTCAGTGAGGACAGCACGGCCGGACAGATGGCGTCGGGACCCTAACTGCAGAAAACACGGGGAACCGCACGCGGGGCCGGGGCCTGGAAGGAGACCCCGCAGTGTTCACTTCCCCGCTCTGCTCGCTCCTTCGTCCCCCCAAATCCCTGGGACAGGCAGCTTCGCCTGGAGGGTGCAGAGACCTGGTGGGTTTTAGTGGGTGCGCACGTGGGAGCTCGGTTTTCTCCTTTCATCCTGGGCCAGTCGCCAGGAATCTAACAGGAAGTCCCCATGAGACCACGCCACTGAGGTTTGAGGTCCTCGCCACTCTATGACCATGGGACACCCTGTCCCCACCACCCCCGACACTGGGGAGCTTTGCCCTTTGATCTGACCATTCCCGGGCTTCCTCTCAGAGCTGCTCGGGGACCAGTTCCGGACGGGACCAGGCCTGGCTGCTCACCCTGCAGGACGGGGCCTCTCGAGGCTCCTCCTCGAGCCCAGTGTGCTCTGTGCCCCATCCCCACATCCGCTCATCCGCCCCACCCCATGGGGAGCTTCCGGGTGGAGGGCACAGCTCTCTGCGGCGGGATAGCAGGCGCAGGCGGGTGGGGCGGCCCTGCCTCGCCGCCATGCGGTACTTTTCACACCTCTCACCTACTCACCCGGGCTCCGTGCCTGCTGGTTCCTAGCGGTCACCGAGATCACTCAGGACGTGGAGTTGGTCCCCAGGTCAGGCTACACACTAGGCCAGGGAGTTGCCCCTACCAAATGCCGTTGCCAAAAGCGGCCTGGAATGCAACGAAGCTTACTTACCAGACGGGGGCAGTCACAAGGTCAATGACCGACGACACCAAGAGCAACAGAAACGCCTCACATGCAGTAACCGCACCGCCTCTTTAGTCACTACCTGTTCTCCGGAAGCTGGAGAAACTGTACCCCCCATATGTACACAGCAGCCCGTCCCACCGCAGCAGTCTTCCGCTCGGTCCGTCTGTCGCCGTGGTCGCCCTGCAGGGCTCCGTGGGCCTTGGGTCTCGTCCACTGCCTGGGGCTGAGGTGTCCTCCCCCGGGGCCGTGACAGCCCCTCAGCGGTGTCCAGCGCAGTTTCCCAGCCCTCTCTCACCTGCTCCAGATCGTCGCAGGGAGCTATCGAGAAGGTGGCACCTACGTGACAGCGTGCGTCCTGGGCCACAGACAGGAGCGCCAGGGGGCAAAACACATGCGAGTCACCAAATCTTACAGCTGGAGCAGCAGCAGCCTGGACCAGGCACAACCATCAGAGGCCAAAGGCCAGTAGTGGACGTGGATGGGAGGGTGGCTGGCCTTGCCCTGTGACTCCAGCCCTGGGGTAGTATGTAGTGGCCCAACCCTCACAGAGCTGGCACGGGCCCGCCCAGGGGAGCCAGGGCCGGAGACACGGTAGATGCACCCTTCTGTGCTGGGCCAGGCCACACGGAACCCTGCCAGGCCCCTTCCCCCTGCAGGGCCTCCGTCTCCAGGTGCCCCCCTTCACCTGGAGACCCCTCCATTAGCAGGTATAAGCCCTGCCAACACAGATACCAGCACAGAAGGGCACTGGGCACAGGAGGAGGTGACCGGCAGGCCACCCGTCACCAGCCCCACCTCGAATGGCAGCCCCACTGGGGCCCTTCCCTCCACTCCGGATTGATAAGCACCACGGTTCAACCTGAAGGAACTGGGTGGAGTCCAGGGAACCTGAAGCCTGTGTCCAGGCAGCTGGTCGGCAGGGCAACTAGGCTAACAGTTTCTGACACGCGGGCGGCCTCAGCAATCTTGGGGTCTCCTTGGCCTGGAAGGGCCGTGGTTGCTTTAGAATCACAGTCACTTTTTCAGCAGCATCGAAACTCTCTGAAGAAGGAAATGGGTCCTGGCACCCGAGCTCAGGATCCCAGGATACAGACAGCTTTGGGCGGGTGCACCGGAGCCCTTCTGTGGTCAAGGCAGGGCCACCCGGTCAGGTCAGACGAAGCCCATCTCCTCCCAGGTCCACACGGCCGTATTGGTGCCGTTCCTGTGACAGCGAGGTTAGCGCTGGAATGCTGCAGTCCAAAGGGCTGGGCTAAGTTTGGATCAGAACACGATTTCTTGGCTGACTCTCTGCAAGGAAGCCAAGGCCACACACCTTGAGGTACAGCTGTGTCCTCCGTGTCAGGACACATGGCCAGTTCTGTGAGATCCCCACTTCAGGACCCAGCAGTCCAGAACTCTGCCTTTGGTGCTGAAGGTATTTCCCAGAAAGGAAGTCTATTTGTTCTTGGATAAAGGCGAGATGCAGCGGCTTAGGCGTGGGCAGTGCCACACGGCATCTCTGGAGACCTGGAGATGGCATGGGGGGCTGAGGGGCAGAGATGAAGGCCTCGTGGTGCCTGAATCAAAAGGGAATGGATCTCAAGTCAGGCTGCAAAGATACATGCAAAGGGGGCGCTGGCCAAACACCAGCAGCTCGTGAGCTCCCCACCAGAGACCCAGGGCAGTAAAGGAGCCACTGGTGTCCACAGCCCATGGTGACCGGTGGAAGTGTCCAGGGTCCCTGGTCCACAAGGCCCTTCGATAGTGGACAAGTGCGACTCCTCTGTTTCCCAGGGCCATCAGAACCCTGGCAGCTGAAGCCGGGCGTGAATGCAGGTGCGCCCCAGCTGGACCGCGTGGTGGTGCAAATGAAGCTTGCCCCTGGTGACGTTAGAACACTTGGCCACTGATAGCAGGGACGAGGCCCAGCCGGCTATCCCAGGCCCTGGAAGGGCTGATGACCGGCCAAGGGGGAGACAGCCAGACCTCCTCTCCAGGTACACACATCAAGCCACCAGCCTGGCCAGGCTGGTTCTTTCTATCCAGAGCCCACTGGCAGGAGCGGGGCAACCAGGCGGGGAGCTATCCAGGGCCTTGCAAAAGGTGCAGCAGGAGTGTCCGGCTGGGGGGTCAAGGGTTGCGGTCCAAACGGTCCAGGACTGTGCTGTGGGGACGGCGGGCCTGAAAGCAGCAAAGTCGCCATCTCTGAAGCAGCTGAGGTTGCCAGGGGAGGGGAAGCATGCACTGAAAGTTGCAGGTACAGAGCTAGCACGTGACAACAGCAAGGCAGGTGACCGGGGCGCCCAAGCAGGGTGGGAACAGGAGGCACAGGAGGGGACGACTTCGAAGAGCGATGCTATTGTCTGGACATTTCTTCTCCACAGTAAAGAGCTGTTGCTGCCCGGATGGCTGCAGATGCTACTGGGGCGGTGGTGGCCTCCTAAAGGTTCCGTGCCCGAGTGGGAAGAGCCGGAGCTGGCCCGGTCCCATTAGAGGCTGGATGCACTGGGCAGGGCCCGGTGCCGGCCGCGGCCAGCTGGCGGCACAGCATCTGCCGCTCTCGCACCGCCCTGTTGGAGGCGGAAGTCTTCCTGATCTGGGCGCGCCGCGCGTGCCGCAGGGGGGACTTGTAGGTTCTCCGCAATTCGGCCAGGAAGCCCTGATAGTCGTTTCGCAAGGGGCTGTCCGGCTGCATGTGTGGAATGGCCCACTTCTCTGCCTCCCCAGTCAGGCGGGACACGAGAAAGGCCACTCGCTCGGCCTCACCTGGGAAGCGGGAGGCCTGGAAGATCATGAACCTGTCCATCTGCATCAGGAAGCCCGCCAGCTGGCCCGGGTCTCCGGAGAAGGGCTCGGGCAGCGAGGTGGGCGGGGTGGTCATGGGGCGCGTCCCGTTGGAGGTGATGGCCGAGATGGGCGGCGTGATCTGCAGCGCCCCAGGGATGCGCGCGCGGGTGCGCAGCAGGGTCAGCTCCGCCATCACGCTCTCCAGCATGTTGGTGAGGTTGGCCTTCTCGGCGCGCAGCGTGGAGGCCTCGCGGCGCAGCGCGGAGTTGGTGAGGCGCAGCGAGGTCAGCGTGTCGATCACGTCGTCCATCTGGGCGTTGGCAGCGGCGGCCGAGGCCGGGCTTTCGGCCTTAGACGTCTGCGGCTGCACCATCCCGGCCGCGGTCGGCCACACGCGGAGGCCGATGGGTGGGCGCAGGGGGGCCGGGGCGCCAGAATCGATCGGGGGCCTCGGGGTGCTGGGGCACGGCGGGCCCGGGCGGCGACGTCCAGGCAGGTTGGGGTGCAGGGCGGTGGGGTGGCCAGGCCCGTGCGGGCCTTAGGGTCGCGGCCTGGTTCCGGTTCCGGATGCGGCTCTTTACGCGCGGCCTCCGGGGGCCCCCGTAGGTGGGGCGCCAGGCCGGGCTGGCTCCGGGCCCGAAGGATGAAGATTTTTTTTTTCTTTTTTACGGTGTGGACTGCAGAAGAGGGGGTGCGGGGCGCACGGGCGGCTCGGAACCCCGCGCCCACCTGGGCAGAACAAAGAGGGCGGCACCTGCGGGCGCGCGTACCTGGGGTCTCCGCGGCTTCCTCCGCGCCGGCGCCACCGCGAGGGCCCACGCGGGCCGCGGCCTGCTGACGAGTCGCGGCGACGCCGCCGGAACTGCTTCCTGGTCAGCGCGGCGGCGAGGGCGGCGCGCGGCCCCGGCAGGTGCGGGGCGGGGCGGGAAGGAGCGGGACTGGGCCGGGCGGGGCCGGGGTGCAGCGCGATCACCGCGCGGCCTTCATGCGGGCGGGGCAGACGAGGCGGCGGCGGCAGAGGCGGCGGCGGCAGAGGCTGCTGCGGGGACCCAGGGCACGGGCGTGGGCCCCACTGGTTACCATGGAGACCGCCCGCCCCGGAGTGCGCAGCCGCAGCTGGCGCCCCACCCCCGGAAGTGATGCAACGGTCCTGCCTCCTAGGAGCTATGGATGGCCCACCTGCCTCAGCAGCCAATCAACGACGAGTGTGGGTGTGGCTATTTTATTACTGAGATGTGTGCTTTGCTTTTCTGAGCCTTCCCAAGACTGCTTGCAAAGCTCGTTTTCTAAGTGTTGTCACTGTATTTTAAATGAAATTGACTTTTCTTCTTATTTTAACTTGAATATAACGGTGTTCTATATATGAATGATAGCAAGTCTTAAGTCTGAGAAGTCCTAAAACTTTTTAGTCACCTAGAAAGAGCAGCAAATGGTAATATTTCTGTAGTTGCTGTCATTTTTCCAAGATATGTCCCATTATAAGTACCACTTTTTTACTTTTAAAAGAAATTTGCCCCTTTCTCAGATCTTCTCGTCTTCAGAAATTCTACTTTCCTGCTTCCTATCCTCTCTCTTTTATTTTACTTTTTTATTTTTATTTTAAAAAGAAACAAAATTTCAAAACAAAATAATTAGAGGATAACAATGGTTAATACATTGCGTTTTGTTATCTTCAAATCAGTTACTCAGGGTACAAGATACCTGCATTTAATTGTCCAAACAATACTAGCACAAATCTTTCTCTTCAATGAACTCAGAGATATCAGGAGTATAACTATCTTAACTATCTTTTATATAAAAGATATAAATATATATAAAAGATATGTAAATATATATAAAGATATATATTATATATATAAAATTTCTTTCAGCTTTTCACACGGGTATTTTGCTCTTTAAATTATTTATATTTTGAATTTCTCATATAAGAAAAATTAATGATATTTATGTGTCTGATTCGTTTCACATAGCTTTAGGGTCTCAAGATCTGCGTATTTCCCATGTATCCTTCCTGTAGCTGTGTGGTGCTTGGTTGGGTATATACACCACATTTTCTTTATCCGTCCGTTTATTGGTGAGCATGTCAGCCACTTCCACGAAACACTACTTTGTGCCTTATGAACTCTTTTGTAGTCTTAACAGCACTTTGAATTTTGAGATTTTCCCCATTAAAAATAGCTTGAAGCCATCGTTTCAGTTGCTGCCTAGGGTTCGCCTGAAATCGTGTACCACAGCTCACTCCGCCGGGCCTGCTTTGGTGGATCTCTGTCTTCCTGTTTACACTGAAGTTTTATAAACCACACTGGTCTACATATCCCAGCCTCTTTCTCTGCAGGCTTCCTGGGGTCAATGTCTGCAGAAATTATCAGAGAGGAGAGAAATTATCAGGCCAGAGAGGGTGAGCTATTAGACCCAGGATCTGGATGCCTTTCCAGCTTGATTCTCCTGAGCGGCTTAAGGAGTAGCCAGTTCCAAGAGGGATCCTGGCTGGAGAGAAAAGACAACCGCCATGCCAGTCTTTCCAGGAGGCCTGCATTCCATAGGCAGGCCTGGGATGGAGTGGGATTCACTCACACCCACGGCTGCGGCTCCAAAATGGGAAGTGGTGTGGGAACATCAACACTCAGAGAGACACTGGTATCCAGTCTGCAAATTGTGAAATGTCTGCGACCAGCTGCAAACTTCCAGGGATAAAGCAAGAAAGGAAAGAACTGAGAGAGTATGACCTTCAACTGCTTACATGAGATCTTTCCCAAATCAGATGGAGGCAGGAACTCTGTTCAATTCGACTGAGGTCAGCGACTTCAAAAGCAGAACGTAGCCTGGACTTCTCTACCCCTCCTGATTCTTCCAAACAGGTGTCTGGTCCTGTGAGACACCCCTCAGTCTCTCTCCCCTCCGCAGACCCCTGGATGCTTTGCACAAGAGTGAGACATCTCCTGTAATCTAGACATGGTGGACACTTAAATTTTAAATTTCCAAGTGCCTTGACTATAACGTGCACCTTAATGTCAGAAGCGATAAAGCATGAAATTGAAGAAATGCCACTTATTTGTATTTCACCTTCTGTTGAATAGAACATAAGGTGGCAGGATATTAAAACAAAATAAAAACAACAGAATCTTAACAATAAGAAAGGCAGAGAAAGAGCATAGTGATTCTGACCCGGATGTTGCTAAGACTCCTGCTCTGAAGTGCCTGCCTCTACTGTGAGCACAGAACAACAAACTATAGAAAGAGAACATTAAAGGATTTGGCTGTTTGAAAACAAGGTAAACTTTCCTGTGGGCTGGAGACCTAGGCTGCTGAGTACTGGACCAGCCCTGGGCCAGGCTCTGGGTCCTGCAACATGATAGGAACACAAGGGTAGGAACTGGGCCAGGCCTCCTGTTGAAGCCAGAGGTTAGGAGAGAGCAGAGCCCCTTTTGGTGGGGGTCTAAGAAATCTGATCCGTCAAAAGGATGAAATGCGAAGGTGTAGCCCGGAGTCAGACGAGGAACACAGACACAATCTCATGGGTCTCATGGCCCCAGGTTGATGGACAGACCGTGGGAGGTCATGATTCTGAACCGCCAAAATAAAAAGCCACATTTCTGTACCGCACACCAGGGATCCAATGCAGTAGCTGAGTTTTTTCACCCCAAATTAGCCAGGAAACCAAAACTCTAAAGCCCATGGTGGCATCTAATGCTGTGAATAATAACCGACGAAGTCAGTAACCATTGTCTGAGTTAACTCCGGGTGAAATTTAAATAATAGAAAAGGCTGGAAAAAAGAGTCAGCATATTGGGGATGCTCCGTGACAACAATGAAGGAGTAAGATTTGTGAAAAGAACAGAGATTGTGAAGGAAAAGACATAATGTAACAGGGTCAGGTAGCTATGAAAAAGTATCTTTTAAAAGAAAATGTGGTTGGCTTCCATTTCTGGGAAGATAAGAGCAGATACGCTCCTCCCTAGTCTTTTCACAAGAACAGGTGAAAGCAACTTTAAAAATAAAACAGCCCCCAAATCCCCAAGACTCTAAAGGGTGGGGAGAAGAAGGCAGACTGGTTAGGGGGCTCAAGATGCAGGGGACGACATGGCAGCGAGTTTTCAGGGTGTCTTTTACCTCATTTATTCCAGAAGTAATGTTGACAAAGCTGATGACCAGAAACTCCAAGGGGTGGAGACCCAAAAAAAGCCCACCAAAGAGATCTGCTCTCTCTAACCAAAGGATCATAAAAGGAACAGCCTGGCGAGGCAGACGCCCTGGAGATCCCCACTCTACTCCATCCAAATACTGGCTGTGCTCCTCAGATTTATCTATGGGTTCAACACAGTCCCTATTAAATTTCCAGTAACTTTTTGCAGGAATTAACATGCTGACTCTAAAACTAATGTGGAAAGTCAAAAGACATACAGTAGCCAAAACAATCTTTAATAAGAGCTAAATTGGAGGCTTCACACTTTGCAACTTATTCACAGACCTACAGTAATTAAGACTGTATGGTCCTGGCATAGATTAATGGACTAGGACTGAGGATCAAGAAATAAAGCTAACATTTATGGTCAAACCATTTTCAAAAAGGATGCCATGAAAATTCAGTGGCAATGGATCATCTTTTCTAAAACTGTATATCCACCATAAAGGTGCGTTTGTATAAGTTACACCCCCTGCCTCACACCAAACATAGAACTAGCTGAAAAAAGATCAAAGACCTAAATCCAAGAGCCAAAGATACAGAAGTTTTAAGAAGAGAAGTAGAGGATACATTTTGGTCACCTTGGGTTGAGCATTGGTGTCTTAGACAGAAGTGAAAGTGACAGAAGAAAATGCTAGATAAATTGAACTTGACCAGAATGAGAACTTTCATGTTTCAAAGGACACTATCAAGGAAATAAAAGGCTATCTGTAATGGTTGGTACATTGTGTCCACTTGAGAAGTTTAGAAGTTTAACTAAGTGACTCAGCAAGAGGCCAGGGTCCTCACTGTAAACATCCTCAGCCTTTGCACGGAGAAGGCACAAAAATGGTAGGAGCGCTACAGTCGCCCTAGGGCAGGTAGCCTGCTTACAGTATAAGGGAGGAGAAGAGGCTTGTTCTCACCCCACCCTTTTGCTGTTACTGCTTTTGCTGTCTTCTGCCACCTTACACTGTTGCCCCTCTGCCATGCCACCCTGCCTTGGAGCCAGCTGATCACAGACTGAAACCTCCACAAACTCAGCTAAATAAACCTTTCCTTTCTTAATTTTTGGCATCATGCATTTTGTCCTAACTCAGAAAAGTAAATAAGATGCCTCCAATACAGAGAATGGGAGAAGCTATTTGGAAACTGTATGCCTGATGAGGACCTAATACCCAGGGTACAGAACAAAACTCATCACTGGTTAAAAAAAGACAGCCTCATTTTTAAAATGAGCAAAGGATTTTCATAGACATTTCCTCAGAGAAGATGTGGCAGTGACTGATAAGCACATGCAAAGATGCCCGATGACATTCCTCATAAGACAAATGCAAATCAAAACCACAATGGGCTGCTACTCCACACCCTCCAATATCGCTGTCACCTAAAAGATGACCGATAGTAACGTTAAAATGCTAAAAGGTGACCGTGCTGCCAAGAGGCCTAGGGTTCTTTTACTCAATGGAGGTGAAAACTGTCACTCAGCACAGTGCAGCTCTGTCAACAGTCCTGACGTCACCAGGCAGTGATGGATGCCGATTGGTGACACGGCCAGCCGCTACTCACTGCCCGCTGTCACCCTCTGATGCCCACTTGAGCTGGACACCAGCGGTCCACTGTACCAGCTGTTTCTCCATCGGCTGCTGGTCTCTGGAGCTCTTCGGGGCTAACAGCTCTGAGTGTTTATTGCTTTCTTCAGAAACAACCACTCTGTCCACGCTGCTCAGGATAAGACTCCCAAGTAGACTCTTGGAGCCCACACCACCTGAGAGATAAATCACAATGCGATTGACAGGAGCATCCAAAGGAGCCTTTGTTTTAGCAGGTACGCAGGACAGCATCTCCTCGGCTGAGTGGGGAAGGGTGCTGCACATGTAGCAGCTGTGGCCTGTGTCGGTAAGGAGCAGGGCTAAAAGCTGTCCGACCATGCTGGCTATGCCAACAAGGGCCGCATCCCTTCCCTCCTGATCTTAGTGCTGCGCCTCGCTTCCTTCTTCAGAAGGGCAGCAGCATTATCCAGAGCGGAGAGGGGTGCCACACTGCCCGGCTGGCTGCGCTCATGTTGGCGTGGAGCGTGGCAGTGGAATAGCTAGGGAGAACCCCAAAGCACACCGCCCCAGTCCATTGGGGTACGATGGGGAGCCAAAGGAAGCGAGGGGAAGGGCAGACAGCTGCTGGCCAAGCCACACCCCCCTCCAGCCGGCAGGGGAACAATGAGCTAGGTGCTCCTGGTCTCTCGATACCAAGTATTGCCTAAGATGTAGGAAAATTGAAGCCCTCGCACATTGCTGGAGGGGGTGTGAAATGGTACAGCCACTGTTGAAACAATCTGGCAGTTCCCCCTCCACAACTTACATGTGGAATTTCGTCTGACCCAACAGTTCTCGTCAGTGTGTGTCCGGGAGAATTGAAAGCATCTGCACTCACAGAAACTCACCCATGAATATTCATACAAGCAGGCACCATAACAGTACAAAAAGGACCTGACTCACCTGTCCATCAGTGGCTGAATGCATAAGTAAAATGTATCAGTGCAGAGATGTATCGCCAGGGTATCATACTAACCTGCCACTAAATGAATATTAACCAGCCATTAAATCAATATTAGTGAGCCATAAAATGAATGAGGAAATACTGATAACATGCTACAACAGGACGAGGCTTGAAATCAGAATGTTAAGTCAAAGAAATCAGACAGCCCTGAAGAGACTTCATAGGCACTGTGGATGTTCACTGCTAGTCTGCGGCTGTACTGTGAACCCTGTGTGGAGCGCTGTTTCAGTGGGTTTACACACAGTGTTTAATTCTTAGTATTAGTCCTAGAACTGGTTAAATTATCTCAGTGGCTTCATGAACTGTTTCCTGTCTCCTAATCTGTTTTGAGAGCTTTTGTGGTCTTTGTGTGTGTGTGCACATATGTGTGTGTGAATTGTTTCTTACAGTTCAAGTCTGTAGATTTTAACAAACAAGTGTTTTTAAAGATGCGGTAGTCTTGCAACTAACACTTACCCGTATTTCATTCTTTTTGGGCCCACAAATTGCATCTCTAAATCCATAAATAGGTTTCCTGAAGTATCATACTCTTCTGATCTTTCCATCTTGGTGTTGAGAAAGCACAAGAAAAATTTTAGCAGAATGCAGCTTTTATTTTGTAAGCACTAGTGTATTAGACTTGCTGTACATTAAAGCAAATAATGTTTTATTTGAATTGAATGTACTAATTGGATGTTTTAGCTGTTTGATTCTTTCTATTGTGTTAGAGGCATTTTTACTGAATAGGGCCAGTTGGTTACCTCAGAATCATAACCAATATGGTCACAGGGGTTGTTTGTTTCCTCCTGATTCTGCACTTTTATGACTCTTAAAGTTGTGGGTGAGATGGGAGGGGTACACGTGCTTTCTGTGGCAGTAAAGATTTTCTTTGACACATACACACACATACACAGAGAGAGAGAGAAACAGAGAGAGAGAGAGGGAGAGAAATGGGCCATGAAAACCACATGCTGTGATTATTATTTTATGGAATATCCAGTGTAGACCAATCCATAGAGACAAAAGCTAGAGCAGTAGTTCTCGGGGTCTGAGGGGGAATGCAGAGTGGAGAATACTGCTGGGGGGTTCAGGGGTTTTTTTGAGGGGGGCGCGGTTCATGAAATATTTTGAAGTTAGTGTTGATGGTAGCACAGCACTGGGAATATACTTAAAACTACTAAATGTAACATTTCATGGCATGTGAATTATATCTTAAAAATCAGTGACATTCATGATCAAAGCTTACAGAAAAGTGGGAATAGAGTTTGATCAGCGGTATCTACGGCAACCATAGAGCTGATGTTACATTCAGTGGCCGGAGATGAAGCTTCCCCCGTGGCTGGGCAGGAGAGTTCTCCCTCACATCTGGCCCGTGCAGGAAGGCAAGAAAAGGAAACCAAAGACACACAGACTGGAAAGTCAGAGCTAAAACCGGCCCTGCTAGCAGAGGCACAGCTGTCTGTGGAGATTATCCCAAGGAGCCTGCGAAGCCAACAAGCAAGCAGTAACAGAAATCCCTAGAACGAACATGTGAATTGAGCCAGGTTGCAGGATGCAAGGTAAATACACACAAACCCATTTTCTCTGTTGGGTCTACCAGTAAATGTGTGAGAGAAAAATGTAAAATACAGAATCATTTATAATCACCCGTCCATGTGTAAATCCGACAAAATGTGTATAGAACTTGTATGCCGAAAACCAATGCTGACAAAGAAATAAGAGTGTGCCCGATGTTAGGATTTGGGTCTAGAATGTGCCCCACGTGCATCTGTGTCCGGGTCTTTGGGGGTGAGACTGGATGACGGAGGCGCTGGTGCTCCACCCACGAATCCTTAGCTCAGTGCGCTGCCGGGAAGCGGGACCTGGCCAGAAGAGGCGGTCACTGGGGGTGACCTGGAAGGGTGCAGTTCCCTCCTGAGCTCCCGCTTCTTTCACTTCCTCCTGACCCCCATGAAGGGAGCGGCTCTCCTCCGCCAGGCCCCTCTGCCTGGGAGCTGGCCAAGCAGGCACCGTAGCCATGAACGAAAATAACCTCTGCTCCTTCAAGCTGGGGGTGTTGGGTGTTGTGGCCAGCGACAGGAAAGTGGCCGACACACCTAAATAGAGAAAAAGATGGGATGTGAATGGGAAAAATGGGAAAAATCAACATAATAAAGTTATCAAATATCCTCCCAAGACAACCTGATATTAAAGCTTAAAATACTCTATAAAATCCAAGCAAGATTTGTGTAGATATAGAGATTATTCTAAATTTTATATGGAAATACAAATGATCTGGATTAACAAAACTCCATTTTGAAAAATAATGAAGTGGGAGGCATCAGTCTATGCTATTTCAAGACTTGTAAGACAACTAATGCCTTATGCTATTGGTGCAGGCATTAGCACAAAGGTCGGTGAGACAGAGTGGAGATTTCATGCACATGTGCACAACTGATTTTATGCAAAACTCTAACAGCAAATAATGCAGGGAAGACAACCTTTTCAATAAATGGTGCTGGGGCAACTGGTCACCCACAGGTCAAAAAATAGAAAGAAGAACCTTGATCTAAGACATGCATCTGCTGAAATCTTATCAAAATGGACCACAGATTTGAACTGTGAAACTATAAAAGTGTACACAGGGTAAACCTTATACAGATTGAAATCTCTGAGGGGCAAGGCTGGATAATCCCTAGACTGACACCAAAAGCACAATTCATCCAGTGAAAAACTGATACATTTGACTATCACAGTCCAAAACTATTGCTTTATGAAAGGGTGAAAATTCAAGCTAGAAACTGCAGGGAAATATTTCTAGGCTTCATGGCTTGCATACATCACACTTGTTTCTGGAACATATAAAGAACTGTTAGACTCTGGAGTAAATCAACAAACAATCCAGTCTCAAAATGACCAAAATATACTAGTTGGCAACTCACCAGAGCATACGCAAATGGCAAACAAGTGCATGAGGATGTTCATAACAGCATTCAGCATTTGAGAAATAAAAATTCAAGTCATAATGAGGTATCACTCTACACCTGACAAAAGACAGTTACTGCTACCAAATGCTGGCAAGGACGTGGAGACACTGGGTACACGGTTGGTGAGAATTTAAAATGGTGCAGCCATCCAGGAAAGCATTTTGGCCATTTTTTTTTTTAGGTGTGCAACAGCCACACAACCCAAGAATGGCACCTCTCATCCCAGAAAAATAAAAATGTGTTCACCTACACAAAAAAGCACAGAAATACTTATAGCAACTTTATGGATAGTAGCCAACCCCTAGGAAAAATCCAAGAGATTTAAGACTAGACAAAAAAACTGAGGTCCATCTGGGTCATGGAATAGTATGCAGCACTGAAAAGGAACAGACAATAGGTACATGCACAGAGCCTGAAAGAACCTGTAGAGATTTATGCTGAATGAAAGAAAAGTTCATCCCACTGGATCTGATTCCCTTTGGGTGACATTTCTGAAGTGACAAAATTATAGATAGTGAGAACAGAGAACAGATTAGTGGTTTCCCTGGCTGGAGGAGGGGCACAGGTAGGAAGCGTGTGGATGTGGCTGTAGAAGAGGCTGAGAGCGACCTTCCTGGCTCTGTTGGTGTCAGGTCCTGGCCATGGGGGTGTGCCGTAACTTCCCAAAATGTCACCATGGGGGAGGCTGAGAGGGGGCTCTTTGGGCCCCCACATTACTCCTTACACTTGTGTGAGAATCAGCGGGCATCTCAGAAGGGACTGTTCGGCATTAGAAGGGAGGCGGGCCAATCAGAGCGGTGCTTAGAGATGGGATGAAGTGTCGGCCGGACGTGGCCAAACCAACCGTGGATCGGAGGAAAGTAATTCATCCAGAAGACAGCACCGAGGTGGGGACTCTGAAAATTAGGAAGAAGCAGGAGGAACAGGAACGCATGGTGAGAAGAGAGCAGAAGAGGCGGGGGAGAAACAGTGTCTGCGGAGGCGAAGAGGCTGACTCTCCCGTCACAGAGGAAATCAGGAGTCCTCAGGCAAAGGTGCGCAGTCCTCACATGCAGGCCGCACCAGCACACGATTGCTACGTAACAAATCACTCTGTTTCTTTGTTTTGTTCTGTTGTGTTTTTGTTCTGGGGTTTTTTGAGACAGGGTCTCACCGTGTCTCAACTGGTCTTGAAAGCACTATGTAGCCCAGGCTGGCCTCAAACTCACTGCAATCCTCCTGCCTCAGCCTCTCGAGTGCTGGGATTACAGGTATATGCCACTATGCCGAGTTATTTGTTGTTTTGCGAGCCCTTGCTTACGTTGCTGTATCTCGCAGGTGGACTGGCTGATGGGCTGGGTGTGCGGTTTGAGGGGCGAGCAAGGAGGTAAGGGCGTGGAAGAGGAGACCCGAGGAGAGGGAGCCGGAGGCGTGGGTCCGATGGAAAGCTCACTCAGCCTCCCTTTGGAGACCGTCACTGTTTTCTGTTGCTAGCACAGAGCACCCGACACTGGATAATTGATAAAGGATGATTATTTGGGCTCCCAGTTCTGGTGGCCAGGAGGCCGGGAGTGAGGTGCTGGCCTGGAGCTGCTGATGCTTCCGTTCATGGTGGAAAGCAGAGAAGAAGGGGCTCGCGGAAGTGGGGCACAGGGCAGCTTCTGCCCGCTCCCCGGTGACTCCTGCAGCCCGCCAGCAGCAAGGACTCACACAGGACAGACGGACTTTAATCCACGTGTGCACGGAGCCTCCTCCCGGAACCCCAGCAACTCTCACTGTGTCCCCCGTCCCAGAACTGTGACCCTGGGGACGAGGCCTAAGGTGACTTAGGGAGGGAACAGGCCTTATTCCAGCCGTAGCAAAGGACGTCTCCCAGTGGGGCAGAGCCAGGCTCTGGGGTGAGTGGTCCTGGGGTCCTGGGGAGAGGCCGCAATTGCGCAGTCCACTGTGCGACGGTCTGGGGATTGGAGTGGAGCCAGTGACGGAGCCTGGAAGAGGCCAGAAACCCAGAACTGGTCAGGGAGGAAGCAGTGGTCAGCTGAGTCCAAGCCTTTGGAAGCCAGGGCTGCTGTTCCAAGGAGGCTGCTTTTGACAGCAGTGCTACAGGCAGCTGAGTTAGATAGAAGTGTTATAGGCAGCCGGACAGGGCTGGGCCCTTAAAGGAGCCAGTGCAGGAGACCAGATACCTTGCAACTGTGGGGGAGACCGACACCTTCCTCTGTGGGCCAGACCTCAAAACAGAAGATTAAACAACCCACATTCTAAGGGCAAACATCAGGGATTGATATTCTAAATAGGTCTCTCTCACCCTGAGGAAGCCAAAAGGAGCCACTAATGCCACCCCTGCAAAGGCCCTGTCCTGTGTTTCTGCCCGCTTACTACGTGACTCGCTTCCCCATTGGATTCCAATTTAATCAATCTTCCCTGAGCAACTACATTCATAATCTTATTGGTTGACCACAGTTCTGTCCCACCTCATGCCCACCTTGCGAGTTCCCATTTTTCCCCACCTTGGAGCCACCTCACCTTGTGGTTTTGCTCTATAAAGTGCCTGAAAAATGTGGAGTCTTCGGTTACCCACTCGGGACCCCTTCTGTCTCTCTCTCAGACAGAAGCTTTCTTTCTCCCGATAAATATATGCTGCTCTTAAGCTCCATTGTTCCTAAAATTCATTCTTCGATTTTAGAGAACAGGAACTCATACCGGACATCTAGTAGGTTGGGAGTTTCTTTCCCCTCCCGCAGCAGGACAGGTGGGTGGAGAAGGAATCTTCGCCCTGTGAGTTCCTTCACTGTAGTGGGACCCTGGGGGTGTCACCCGTATTCTTCTGAAGGGTGCTTTCTCTTCAACAGGGTCTCGTTACTCTTTATCCCATGATAGAATTGCCTGTGTGCTTACTCAGGTCTGCATTCTGTGATTATAAATTTAGATCAGTTGGCATCTTCGATTAATTCTCTGTAGGCCATATTTTAACTGATAGTAATCCTCTTTCTACAGGTACGGAGGAGCCAGTAAGCTCTAGAAAACCACTACCAAATGGAGGTTGTTCTCATTTCCATTTTTTAAGCATTAAAATGTGTAAATATCCCAGTTCAGATATCTCTGTATGATAAATCCTTTTACCTCAGTTCAGGGTGAATTTCTTCAGTGAATATTTTTATAAGCCAAAATTTATCCTCCCAGAAAAGTGCATTATTCTTTTGAATATTTCATCACATTTAGATGCTGCAAAATAGTAGACCTTCTTGATTTCCTTCCATTCCAGTGCAAAAAATACTTTTTAGCAATTAAAATTAGGGATCTCATCAAAAAATTTCCTTCTGCACATGGCCATGTTCCAGAAAGAATGGTGAAGTTTACAGCTCAGGCCTCGTACACCCCGGAAGCTCCCTGTGTTCAGTTTCCTCAGTTCTCTCCCTTCTGTCGGGGTGGATTTCAATGTCCCGTGTTGGCCAGAGTTGCTTCTCATAATTACACTTTGCTGAACCTTCAGAGCTTTCTTGGCATTCATTTATTGAATACTTTGATTAAAGATTTCCAACAGATTTGGACACGATGCCAAAAAAAAAAAAAAAAAAATCAGAAGACTCCTTTACAAAAAGTTCGGTCTCACATTAGGACATCAGGTGGGTGTGGAAGGCAGCTCTCTGGGCTGCAGGGCCTGGGGGCTGATGAATGACTGAGGAAAAGCCACCCCAGGAACCTCAAGTTTGCTTTTGTATTCAACACTGAACTTCATCATGAAAATGTCTGTAGCCCAATTTCTCTAACCCGATAGATAAGAATATTTGTAAATACCGGCAACTACAGCTTCTAGAAGCTTTGGTGGATGAACTATCAGAGATGATTTGGATGCAAACCGTACAAACCGAGGGCTCACTCCAACCAGCCCCAAGCACACAGTTCCTTATTTTATTTTATCTTATTTATTTTTGTTTGTTTGTTTGTTTGTTTGTTGTCTGGTCTTTTTGAGACAGGGTCTCGCCATGCAGTTCAGGCTGGCCTTGAACTCACTTTGTAGCTCAGGCTGGTCTCAAACTTGCAACAATCCTCCT
>RJWM01032898.1:0-21066 GCA_004363535.1 Dasyprocta punctata | reverse complement strand
TCATGGGAGAATTAAAAGTGTAAGACTTTGAAAGTTTTTAGATGGGGAGAAGAAGAGGGTAATATTTGACTCACACTATCTGAATACTTGAGTTGACTGATTTGTCACAAATAAATACAAAAGCACCAATATTTTGGCCTTGTCATTGGTCCAGAAGGAAAACATCTATAGCTTTGAATACTGATAGAAGTTTTTGATACAAGACTATTGTGTTTTCTCTAACAGTACTTTTTTTTAAATTAGCAATCTCAGAGTGGAATTGTTGCAAGAAAACAATTGAGTATAGCTTAATGAACAAAAGAAATACAGAGATAATCGTAAATACAGCCTTAGGAAAACACAACCAGAAAACATTAAAAACCCCAGAGCAAACCACCAAGCCTTGCAAAAAATCTTTCAGACTCATATTTATTGAATACTATGTTATCACACATTCAGTTTCTTTTAATTATGATGACAATACTATCAGGTTTGTCTCAGTGCCCTCTCCTCAAATTTTATCCAGGTACAGGTTATTTGCATTTCACTCCTAGCGATTAATATCTTTGCAGTCCATCATTAGCAGAGCCTCATTTTATCATGTTAGAAAGAGCCCTGACTTGTAAGCTCATGGCTCCCACTTTTAAACTATCTTACTATTCAGTGACTATAGTAAGTTCTTAACTTTTCTAGGTTTTCATTTCCTGACATGTAAAATTAAGAAAATAAATCTCTTCTGAGTGCTTTATGCAGTTCAGTTTAGTCCACCCAATAAATTTTTGTGTTAAGCATTATTATTCCCATTTAATGGACATGACAAGTGAGGTCACAGAATTAATACGTAACTCAACCTAGGTTACTAACTCATGAGTTAAGAAGCCTGAATTTGAGTGCATGCTGGCTAACTAAAAAACTCATATTCACAAGCATTACTTTATATCATTAACGTACAAATATGCCATAGATAAAGACACTGCATCTTTCCCCAATTTCAATTTTTAGAACTATAATAACTATTTCTTAAGTGATAATTCTATCTATCAGAATTGTGCTATCTTTCAGTATCTTGTCTTTAAAGGTATCTCTTCTTTACAATTCAACATCTTTCTCAGAATTTCTTTTTCAGTTTCTACCTTTTATTAAAAATAATTTTGTCAGATGTTGTGGCACAAGCCTGTAATACCAGCATTCAAGAAGCCAAAGCAAGAGGATCTGCCCAAGATTGAGGCCAGACTGGGTTACATAGTGAGTTCAAGAACAGCCAGAAGTACATAGATAGATACTGTCTCAAAAAACCAAAAGTAAAATAAAATATTATAAAAATAATTTTAAAGCTTATTTCTCATTTTTACCACTATTGTAGTCATATAATCTAAACTGAGAATGCTAATAAAATTCCAAATACCTTGTATGATCCTACCAAAAGAAGATACTACATATGATACTTTACTGATTTCATTTTTTTATTTAAGCAAAGAAAAAAAAAGACATATATAACAAAGACAACAAACAAAAGAGACAGACAAACGAGTAAAGTAAATGCACAACAGTAACATTGTAGGTTTACAAAACAGGATGATAGAAACTTGACAATGGGTGCAATATTGTGTATCACTATCTTTAAAATGGTTACTTACATTAACAGATATAGACATGTAAAACTGATCTAATCATATGAGTATTAATTGTTCTTTCTCAATAACGAATACTTTCAGCAGTGTGTTCATTTTAGTTATCTTACATATACATATATACAGATTTATATCTTTTCCTTTTCCCTTTTCTCTTTCCCCCTTTTCCCTTCCCAATTACGTTTGCTCTTCGAGCTGGTTTTTACCCTTAGATAGTATTTATTATAGATTTTGAATGATATATACTTTTTCAGTTTCTTACACTAGAGAGATAATATGGTATTTACACATGTGCTATATTTTTCTACATTTGAAAGAACAACTGATGTACAGCCATGATTTTCTCAATTTTCACTTTCAAGTTATAGGAATAAATTTTTGATAGAAAGAAAGCAAGTAAAATATAAAAATTACAAAATCATCTTAATAACCATAAAGATGTTGAGAAGTCACTTTCTGTCCAGTTGGTGTTTTCTAATTTGCAAACACTAATGAGTGATAAATGGACATCAGAAAAAGTAGAAGACAGTATGTCAATGTTAAAAGGTGTTGGTGATCAAAAGAATATATTGAACTTCAGATGTAGCAATGTTTTTCTTTATGTAAACCTGCTCATATATAAGACTTAAGTATGAAACCAATACCTTTTGTGTGTGTTTAGGGAAAGCACCTTGATTTGCATGAAGATATGTTTTGTAATTTATTTTGTTTTTATGATAACGTTGAGGAGTAAGCAACAGTAGTGGTAGTGGAGGTAGTATCATCATTAGAATGATAGCAAAAACATAGGACTATTTCAAACAAGGAGGAAAGAAAAGATAAATAAATTACCTCATTATATACCTACTGAAAGGTGGACCTGGGTCATATGCACTTCCTTAACACTCTTTATTTCAAGGTTTGAACTACAGAATATAATTTCATTATAGTATAGTAATAGTACAGTATATAAATATTTCAGGAGTACATCTGTAACTATGAAAGATGTGCTCATGATTTCCATTATATATATAATATTTGAATTTTATTTTGGGTACAGAAATGGTTTAAATAATACATTCTGCTTTATATATCTGAGTGAGGTAAAAATTATGAAGAATAATAAATTTAAAGAGGAACATCTAAATAGTCTTTTTAATATTTATTTCTGTTTTATCTATAATTTCTATATATTGCACTCTACATTTTTTGAGAAAAGAAATTGTAAGATCAATTATTTCCATGAAAGAATTGTCAATAAAGTTAATATACTTACATCACTCTCTTTTATCATTCATTCTTAGCATAAATATACATATGAAATGGAACTACACATGCCAAATGTGAGCAAAGATACAGATACTTCTGATAAACTTAGGTTTTCCTAAAAGTTGTCAGACAAACAAAATTAAAATAGCAGCAGAAATAGCACTAAATGTATTCATTCAACAATCAAATGACAGGTGATGTTTTAGAGTTGCATTTATCTGTGTTATTTTAAGTAATTCTCAAAAAAATCTTCTTCAAGGTTTTTTCCATTGAAGCAATTTGCCTGAGAAGTAAACTAAAACTTAGGAAGGTTAAATAACTTGCCTCAAGTAATGCAAGTATTCATTTTTAGACTTTATATTGGGTCATATTTAGTATTTTTTGAGATCCTCTTATCCAACAGCAAGAGCTAAATACTGAAACAGAAAAGTTACTCATCAGTACCCACTCTTGAAGATGTGGGTGACCAGATAATGAGAATTAAGGCCTAATTGGCCTCCTCTGTTGTGAAAAGTCAACACAGCTGAGTTGTTTACCTGGAAAACTACTGTGGATGGTGGGAGGCATATGAATCTCATGTTATTCTAACTGCTTGTTCTCAAGTCTGAATGAATTAAGAGATGGTAAGCCAGACTCTTGGGTTTGTCAATGGGAGACAAGTGTCCCATGGCCTTCCATATTTTAACATAATTCTGTGTTTGTTTGCTTTTCATTCTCATTCACTCTCTTGGTCAGTTAAAAAAAGTCATAGGTTGGGTTCTTCAAATGGTGCCTGACATGGGACCTGGCCGGGGAAAGTCCTCCCCAGGGGAAATGTATACAGAGCCACTGACAGGGAATTTTGCAGCAGAGAGGAGCCAACCAGCAAATGAAAAATGAAAAAGAAACAAGAGTGTACATGGGCAAGTTTCAGCCAGGTTAATGGGGCAGAGTTCATCTGTAATAGTACAGCTTTATATTCCTTTACTGGGAACTACTCCTGAAGACAATTGTTCCCAATCAATTCTTTCATACATTCTTCAGGGCTCCTGAGAGTCTTATACCTGGTTCTTAGCCATGTTGCAAGAAGCTGCCTGATGGAAGATACCCTGTGCCCAATAAGAAGAGATTATTGTGTTTCAGGTGGCTTTTGAAAATACTAATAAGGACTGTAAGTAAGAGTTGGGGGCTGTGCAGCTGACTAAAAATCTTTAAAACTATTTGAAAGTATGTAAAAAATATAGTAGGCTCCAAAGGTCATGAGTCCTCCATGTTCGCCCAAGCTATGTTTAGTTTAGTTAAATAAAATCAGACTTCTTAAAGAATACAATTTTTAATTGTGACAAAACACGGCAGATCTGTAAACAGTGTACTTGACCTTACGCAAGAAAGGGTGTAATTGCTCCTCCTTTGAAGAGGATTTTTTCAAACCTTCGTCCCAGATGTCAGACAGTTGGGCTAGTCAATGTCACTCTAAATATTATCAAGATTACACCCTACTGATGGAAAATAGGATGTGGGCCTGGCCACAGAGCCAACAAATAAGGGAAACATTTGCAGAGCAGGCTTACAGCCCCAATACTCAGTGGGTCTCTGGAACCTTGTCATTAAAACCCGAGGAAGCATGGAATTTGACCTAACTGCATCTGAACAAGTGATTTTGATTGGTGGAGATAAACCTGCTAAAATCCCCACAGCATAAGGAGACATTTTCCCTTATGTACTATGTATCTACTCCTAGGAAAAAGTAGTTTAAACCTACAAAGTGTTGAAAGTGCTCCTGGGAATTATTGTTTCAGATTATTTGGGGGAAATTTAGGTTGTTGTTCTGTCACATGATGTTTTGATCTCTGACCCAAGAGATTATATTGCTAAACTAATCCTTTTACTGTCTGTTAGAACCACAACTATTAGTTGAGAGCCTAAAAGATCCAGCAACACTCCTCCATAAAGAAGTGTTCTTCACTGAAGATATCACTGACCACCAACCCCTATACATACTTAATATTAAAAGAATATGTTTTTAAGGGCTCATAGACACAGATACAGATGTTTTGGTGATGGTTCTATCCCAGTAGCCACCTGCCTGGGCCATTCAAGCATCATCCACCTCCTTTGTGGAGCTCAGGTCACCCAGTCAGATTATGCATAGTGCTGCCCCTCTGTCTGATGTATGCCCTGATAGCCTTAGGGGAGTCTTTCAGCTATTTATTGCAGGGAACCCTATTAATTTGTAGGGTAGGGATCTACTGAAAGGAGATCTTTGCCTTGAGGTCTAGCCATTAGTGATTATACCTCCATCCACAATTGTAATGTATCTGTATTGGCTCTTTTCAAGGGCCTTACCCTATCTGACTGCCTACGTTGTAACTAATTTAACTATACCACTTCCCTCTGGAGCAGTACCCCAAACTATGATTATGGGTAATGGGCAAAGATTCCGGCTACTTGCAGCTGAAAAGGAGCATAGTTGTGATTGGCAGTCAAAGATTCCCTGCAGGAGGTCTATTCAAGGGCCCTCAACAGATAGCAGGCATTCGCATCTTGGGTAAACTCTGACAATGCACAAGTCTCTTCGTGCCAAGTAGTTTTCTTCAGTTGTATTCTGGGACAGGGATAAGGTTCTCACTGGTGAGGAGAGCTGTCAAATTCTCCCATGGATGCATCTTGGGGAAGAATTTTCCATAGTAACACACTTCTAGAGGGCATCCTTAACATCTGTCCATTTCCTGCAATGAAACAAGTAAATCCCCATCCCCAGGTCAACAGGGTAACTGGGTTCTCCCACTTTTATGTCTCCAGCAACCACCATAAAACTTGTGCCTTCTCCCTTTTTCCATGCTCTTATTACTTTTGACAAATGTAATTCCACAAGGGTGCTATCTATATCACCAACATAATTTAAAATGATCACTGCATGATCAAGGCGAGCTTGTGGCCTATTATGTCTTATTCCTCCCTTTTCCTTTTGCAATTGTCATCTTAACATCAAATCTGAATACCCAACTATAGCCTATCCTTGTGGGTTATAAGGAATTCCAGTGGAATGACTAAGCAGCCATTGTTGCAAAAATCTTTGAATGCTCCTGTGTGAAAAGGCAGCACCATTATCCATTTTTATTTTCTTGGAAACTCCCATCTTTTCAAATGCCAAGAGAGAATGTTACAGCATATGCCCAACAATCTCACATACATGGCTGGTAGCATGCAAAAATATGAGAATAAATATCTGTATAACATGCACATATTGAAGTCTGTCATATTGGGATATATGTTACACTATATACCATGGCTCATTTGCCTGGTGGCCTTGAGGATTATAGCTTTCTTATGGAACTGATGTAGGTAAAGTCTGCAATGCTGGACAAGATTGTCCAATGTGGCATGCCTGTGATTTGGAAGGTTTAAAGCTAGAGGTAATGGCTCAAGTATTCTGATGCAAATAAGAATGAGAAAGCCTAACCTGTTGAAAAATCAAGGCAATGAGTTGATTGGTGTAATAATTTTCTACTGCCACTGGTCCAGGAAGACCAAAGTGTGAACATATGTAACCTATAAAAAAAGAGGAAGTCTTATTCCAAATGTCTTCCTATGATTGCAAGACAAATGGAACAGAGGGAAATCTAGGGTGTTTTTTATAGTGACTGTCTCCAATTAGTGACATTAACTATATAGGCAGAATCACACAAAATGCTAACACATTCTACCGGAGCACATCCTAATATGGTAATTATGGCAACACATTCTGATCTTTGACTTGAAAGTCTAGGAGTAGCAATTTTCCGGTAACTTTGCATAGTCTGATAAGCAGCAAAACCATGAGAAGATTCATCTGTTAAATAGATTGTGGCACTTATAAGAGGAATTGTTTGAGTATTTCTAGGTCACATCAACAAATAATGGATAGTGATTATGAACTAATCATATATAATCTACAAAGGTGATCTGCTAAACCAAGGAAGTTTCAAACAAATGTGTGTGCTGTGCAAAATTAATAGGGAAGAAAATGCAATCGGGATCAAATCCTAAAAGCTATGTGCTGTAATGTTGAGCTTGCTGAATTAACCTAGCCATTTGATCTGTATATGTTTGAAGATTTCTTGTAAACTGGTTAGGAAGATAAAGCTATTCAGTAGGTTGACATTTCTTACTCACTGCTTCACTAAAAATTCAGTAAGAGTGTGAGGAGAGGCAATATAATCAACATAAAAGCCCAGTCAGACTAATTCAAACACCTATTTGCCAAAGCAGTTTCTATTATCTAAAGCGCTTTAAGGGCTTCAGGTGAGGGGATATGTAAAAATTCAAATCTGGATCTTCTTATAATGTTTTATGTAGATTGTCTAACTGATATGTAGACATCTCTAATTTTGGGTGAATCCAATTAATGTCCCCCAATAATTTTTGGAAATCATTTAAAGTTTGTAATGAGTCTCTTCTTAATCTTCATTTCTGGACTTGAACTGATTATTCTGTTACCAGTGTTCTCAAGTAACTCTTGGGGAAGATAGCATGAATTTTCTCTGGAGATATGCATAACTCATATTGTATCAAAACCTGTGTAGTTTTTGCCAAAAAAGAATAATCTGTTACTGAGAATCTACAGAAAGCAATCCACATAATACATTATATAGGATTGAGGGCATTTATTCTTAACAGGATCTAACGTTTGACCAACAAAATTATGACACAGGGTAGGACTGTTCATCATCCCCTGTGGCAAACTGTGTATTGATATCAGCCATAAGCTTGGTAAATTAGTTGCAGAAACAGAAAAACAAAACGAGGTCAGTTCTGTTGACATAAAGGGATGATAAAACGTAATCCTTAAGATCAATAATTACCAATAGGTGGGATTGCCTTATTAGTAATTTGAATTAACCATTCTTTCAGCAGATCCCTACCCCACAAATTGATAGGGATCCCTGCAATTAACCAGAATGATCTTTGCCCATTACTCTTAATCATCATTTGGGGTACTTTTCCAGAGCAGATATTGCAGTTAAATTAGTTATAAGATAGGCAGTCAGATAGGGTAAGGCCCTTGAAAAGAGCCAATACAGATACATTGCAACTGTGAATGGAGGTATAATCACTAATGGCTAGACCTCAAGGCAAAGATAGAATAACTACATTTACATACTTCCCCTAGGGATAAACAGTAGTGACTGATATTCAACTGTTGTTACTATAAAATAAAAAGGGAGAGATGTGAGAGATCAGACACTAAGATTGAGGCCTAATTGGCTTCTTCTGTAAGCACCAAGGAGAAAGGCAATGTGTAAGTATTCTGATAAACTTCAGGTTCTAGGGAAAATTTAATAGAGTTGAGATCCTGTTGTTTACCTGGACATGTATATGGATGGTGAGAGGCAGACAAATTCCGTGCCACTGTAATTGTTTGTACCTATGTCTGAGTGAGAAAAGGCAGGGTGAACAAATCAATTGGATCTCCTTGTCAAAGGGAGACAAGAGCCCCTATCTCCCCACATATTAATGTAATTCTGTGACTCTGCTATTCCATCCTCGTCTGCCTCCTGGCCAGGTACAAAACTTGTAGGCTGGCTCCTACAGAAGAAATGTTAGAGAACTGACTGCTATCACAAATATATATTAACAATCAAACAATGACCATGAGGTAATGACTTTTGGGTTCAACGAAGTTTATCTTATTAATATTCTAGCACCTTAAAGAGGCTAAAGGCCACATCCCTTCACTGGGTTATCTTCTTTACTTTTCATTCTTGTGATACTAACATGGTATTATTTCTTCATTTTCTACTGTAACATGGTAATATCTGTTATAAGCTTTCTCCATATCCCCACTGTAAGTATTTACTTACTTCTCAGGATAAATTCTTCATACCAAGGCAAAAATAAAGATTGTCTCACAGCATGATCTGCAAACATTCTTTGACTGATATGATAAATAAAATACTGAGTGTTTCTGAAATATCTTCATACAGTTCAATCAAATAAATTTAACAAAGAATATTTTTATCATTGATAACATTATCAAGTCCTCACAAATTAATCACAAACACACATTCACTTCAGATAGTAGAATCATGAGAACAAAACAAACTTTTTTAAACAAATGTTGACAATGTTCATTACAATTGTAGAAGAATTAGAAGTTCATCCAGATTTGTGCCCACTCATTATTTGAACAATAAATTATCAAAAGTAAGTGGTAAAAATGAAAAAAATCAGGTACAATAATTGTTATAGGTTCCCTAAATTGGAAATCTTATGTCTAAAAGTGGGTTTTAATCTTAAGCATCTCAAAAAGTTAAATGTATCTTCTAAAAATACAACTTTCATTATCGATTTAGCCTTTAAATTCATTTTATGATCCATGTTATACTAAAATTCCAGTAAACTTGACTCTAATGCAGACTGTTAAGTCATTTTCTGTATCTCTCTTTTACTCAGATTTGACTTTCTTCTCCCTTGGTCCCTCTCTGCTCCCTGGTGCCATGCCATGAGCTCTTTCTCCTCTGCCATGTCTTTCTGTCATGGTGCCCTGACTTGGAGCCAGCTGGCTATGGACAGAAACCTCTACAACTAGTTAGGAAAAGTAAACCTTATGTATCTTAACTTGTGGGTATACAGTATTTTGTCCCAGTCACAAGAAAGCAGCTAAGAGAGAATCACACGTCCTTGTTAAGTTGGCCTTGACAAAAATTATTAGCTTTCCTCCAGGCAAAATTTCTTAGTCTGATGTTGAGCTTCAGGAAAGACACATCATGCTGAAATTGTATGACAAATATTAGAGGTTTTAAAATATGCTTTTATTTCCAGGGATGAAATTAGAATCAAATTTAAAGAGATGAAAGACCTTTAATTTAAAGATCAGCTGATAGATACGAAGTTACTTAAAAATTTTCTTAATAGAGAATGAGGTTGATAGATGAACAATATTTGAAATATCTCTAGGGTTTTCATATAATTTATTTCTGATAAATGTTATATGTCATGCAGTATTTCAAAGAGAAGAGATATGCACATTGCAAAACTATGTGAATATCTGCTAATATTTTTGGCACAAAATTGTTAAGATCTTACTTCTGCACATAAAAACAGGCACACTTTTCTCCCCATTTACATAATCTCTTGTCTTAGATAATATTCAAAGTGAAAAACCTGTGTCAGATCTTAGAAGCATGATAACTTGACATGACATCATTACCCAAGAAGGAGGTGAACAGTAGTGTTGCTATTCAGGTCTGGCCATGTGGGGACGCAGTGCTCATATAATTCCTAGCTAAATTGATAACAAAATTTACTTAATTCTTCTGGAGAAAAATTCTTGACATTATGTGCTAAAATACTGTATTCTTGTTCCTATTGTTCTAGAAAGAGTGAAACAAAACATCTCCCAGGCATTGCCTTATTTCACAGCTACACAGTCTTGAATCTGAATGAACAAATCTTAAGATGTTGAAAAATGTTATAAATTTACTCTTTCCAGGGGAAATAAACATTATGTAGTATACATTTGATTTAACAAAATGGTGATGAAATACAATGGGAAGTGACAATTATGAACTAGGTGAGTCCTTGAGTGAATTCATGTCATCCTAGGGATTAAAAAGTCTCTGCATGCCAACTATGTTCCAGAAGTATACCATGGAGATGTCAGAAGGACCTGTACTTGGAAATAAGTACTTGGGCTCAGGCTTTGTTACTTCAGGAACTAAATTAGAGACCTTAGAAGGAAAAGGCATTGCTATGACTCATAAATATGGAGAAAGACAAGGAATCAGAATGAGTGATGGGTAGGAATAATAGGGATGAAAATATCAAGAAGAATGTGAGTTGCATAAAATTGTGAATCTCAGGCAATAAGTTGTAACTGACTCCAGATCTATTACTTATCTCATGCTTGGACATGACTGGCATTGAACTCTTGGAAATAAAAGCTCTAAAATGGCCCTGGTATTACCAATGTTCAACAAATTTAGGTGAATTTACTGAAAACTGCCCAATAGATACCACTCCATATCAGGAATTGGCTCCAGCAGGTTATTTAGAGTGTGAGGTTTGTCTACTTGATGAATTTTATTTGCTCAAAATTCTTTCTGTAAATTTATTAAACATGAGAAATTTCCACATGTATACTTAGGAGGTTATATATTCTAATGAATCTTAATCTCTTAAAATACAATAAATTAGATGCAGGATCTATCTGGGTGGTTAAGTACTAGCCTAACATAGGCTAGTAGAGGGCTCTTGATGCAATCTCTAACAAGGCATTAAATAAACAAATCCAAGCATTTGGGAATAATGTTGAACAGTTTGGTGACTGTTTTCAACATGCAAGACAATTTTCCCTGTAACTGTCAAGATAAATTTACTTAGACATAGCTATTTAATGTAAACTGAGAGACATGAATTAAGGCATGTTCTGTTCTGCATTATTCTAAAGTTTAATAACAGAGCCATGCTTGTGGTAAACATTTAAAGAAATGAGATAGTTTCTTATGCTATTTCACTTTTTTCCAGTAAATATATACCTAGTACTTAAGAGGTAAACTGTGTTATGTATCATGTCCTAAATATTCCAAGGTTGAGTGATTTTAATTCACTTACTAAGCTCTTTGGAATTTCAAATGTATTTTAAACAAGGTGGTGATTGAGGATATATATTTTATTAGTGTGATTAAATATGACACTTTCATCTATTGCAGTGTAGGCCAGTTGTGGCTTCATGACTCATATGTGAGAAATAAAATAATTGAATTCACATAGCATGCACTTTAAACAATTTTTCTTTATCTCATTTAAATTTGCCACAATTTATCATTATTGAACATGTGGTAGTGACAGTATATGAGATGTCTATGATAAAATTTTAAATGGGCTCAACAGCATCCATGAGGAATTGCACATTTCTATGATAAAAGAATACACAAGTTAGTGGAATGGACTAAAACCTCCATATTTAAGTCATCTGTTACAATATGTAGGAAATGAAGTCAAATTGGTAGACAGATTACAAATGATTTGTATGTACTTTAGACTATATGTCAATATTTTTGCAATAAAATTTTACAGGGAAGAATTAGAAGGAATAAAAATTGTCAAAATTATTTATTTGCCTGTAGGAAACTTTGAAATCATAAAAAGTGTATTTCTTTAAATTTAAGTCTGAAATATGCAATATTTATATCTAATAAATATTTTGAATGTGCTATAAAATTTTCAAAATAATACATTTTCTGGGACCCTAAAATTCCTAATTTTCATCAAGAAATGCAAATTAAAACAACACTGAGATAGGCTTTCTCTCCATAAAGAATGGCTAACATCAAGAAATCAACATATAACAATTGCTGGAGCAGCTGTGGGGAAAAAGGAACACTTCTACATTGCAGGTGGAAGTGCGCACTGCTAAAACCACTGTGGAAATCAATGTAGAGATGCCTCAATAAACTAAGATTGGCGGTTCCATTTGACACAGCTGTTCCCCTGTTGAGTATTTTCCCAGAAAATGAAAACATCATACTACAGTAATATATATGCAGTCATGTTTGTAGTTGCGCAATTTGTATCAGCCAGATCTTGGAAACAACACGAATACCCATCAAGGGGGTGTTAGATAAAAAAGATGTGGTATTTTTATACAATGGAGTACTACTCAGTTATAAAGAAGGATAAGCTAGAGACTTTTAAAGGTAAATGGATGCAACTAGAGACCATATTCATAATTGAAATAAATCAGACTCACATGTGGAAGCACTGTATTGTCTCACTGATGTAAGAAACTAAAAGTAAATAAGATCCAAAAGTTACAATAGATACAGCAAAAGGGAAAGAAACTGCTCAAAGGGAAATTACATTGTTTGATCAGTTTTTCATATCTGTATCTGGTAACCTGAGCAACTATTTTGAAGATAACACTATTCAAGATAACAATCATTGTTAATTTCCTATTATTTTTTTGAAATTCTATATCACTATAGTTTTTTTGTTATTGTTGATTTTTGTTGTTTTATTCTTTGTTTGATTGTTCTTTGATTTTTCTCTCTAAAATAAAAAGTAAAATAAAATTCTGAATAGTGAAATTGATTTAATTTGTCAAATTTTTCCAATACAAGCCACTCAAATAACATTTAATATTGGAAGAAGAATAATTAATTTCTCAGATATGGCAAGTGAAATTTTCATACTTGGAATTTGTTTTCAGATATTGAAAATATTTCAACTCATAGCTTTTAAAAATGCAGGAATTTTCTGAAAAATATAATCATCAAACTTTTAAACCTATTATTGACTTTCAGAAATATGACTTGAATGAAATATAGCATGTGTTTAACAAACACATTTTGACTTGCATGCCGATTTAGATGTTTAGAGATGTAACTCAATTTTGCACAAAATAGATTATTAATACACAACTATAATTTCTCAAAGACAAAAGAAAATGACTTTTTAAGTGTTATCTAATCTATAGATTTATACCAGTAATAGAGGGAAAACATTGTATCTAACAAAAACTTCTGAATGAATGTTCAGCAAAATACAGCTGAGCTTACAAATCTATCTATGTGTGAACACTATTTTCTTCCTCTTACCTTGTTTTACAGTAGTAACATGATCAGTTTTCTAGTAAAGAATAGATTTTATACTTTTTCTCAGATTCCCACTTTTATTCTATTCTGAAACTCTTTATTAAGCCTCTACAGATTATCTGAAAGTTCTTCCTATACTATTTATATCAGCATTATTATCTATTTCCCCTCATAGACACAGCATGTAGGAATAAAACAGAAGCAAGGGTGAGAGATTATGGTGCCATAGAGGAAGCATCAGAGTCAGGTGGCTCTACCTTATGAGCCAAGATCAGTCACATCAGTTTCCATGGTGCGATAGAAACACCTAGCACTGGGCAACAACCAGAATCGGATATGAACAGGGTTAATACTGAAAAAGGGAGAGCTGGACTAAGAACATCTATCTCCCAGCCTGGTGCTGTTCACAGCCGGATAAGGAAGTGTGTTGTCTAGAGTATGAGTCACATAGTTCCCTCCAATCGACACACCCAGAAATACCAAAGTGCTATATTTTCAGGACCTTAGTTTCAAATTTGGATCCAGAGACCAAGTCACCCTGGGAATTTCACAAAAACTTTCAAAGAAAAAATGTCGGGATGGAGGGTGGCCACCACTGGACACTTATCCCAGACTGCGCTGTGATCGTCACCAGTCAGTCCAGGTGCTTCACTTGCCAGGACGTGGTCCAGAGTCTGAGACAACATTAGGAAAGTATTCTTGGAGCAGGTCTGATATCTGAGCCATTTTCAGTGGATAGAGGCAGGGACTAAGGTGACAAGTAAAAGACTGGGCAATTTTGGTTCAGGCAGCCACACTCCTGACACAGGGCAGAGGGAGAAACGAGTTATAATATATTCAGAGGTCTGTGGCAGCTGGGATCAATTGGCCCCAGGAATAGAGTTAAAAGTAAAACCTGTTACTTGCAAAGAAAGAGAAGCCTGGGGTGAAAGGTTTTGTGCTGAAAGTGAAAACAGTAAAATAGTCACTAGCCAACTAGGTCTCCAGAAACAGACTGAAATTTGGGAAAGTGTTGGCCCACTCTCAGAACATGTCTGTGCATGGTATGAGCAGCAGACCCTATGGACTCTTTGGATCCTCAGGCTCCCTCATATGCAGGAATGGAAAACTTTAAGTCAGTTGTTGCAAAATAATTTGATGACCACATAAGATGTCACATTTCCCAACCACAATCAAACAGGAGAGGAGCTCAGCCCTATGCAACTTCCACAAATCTTTTCTATTTGAACAGAGGAACCAGAGCAATCTAACCTTCTTTAGACCCTAGCGTAAATTCCATTCCAGGAAGACTATAGATGTTTCAGGGGGCAGAGTGCTCTAAAAAGATGAGGAAAATGGGGATACGCATGGTATATGCATAGTGTTAAAGTATAGATACTAATTATTGCTTAAACAACCCCACAACAAGAGTGTTTCAGAAGATTTACAAAATAGAAAAAGTAATCATAGGGAATAAAAGCAAAGCAAGAGGGATCACATTCTTTGATTATAATTTATATTGCAAAGCTACAATGAAAAAAACAGAAAAGCATTGTCACAAAAACAGACATGTAGATCAATGGAACAGAATAGGGGTTCAATAAATATCCCCAGACACATTCAGCTATCTAGTCTTTTACAAAGATGTCAAAAACATACCCTGGAGGAAAAATAGTATTTTGGAGACACTGGCTCTCCACAAGAAGAAGGTTGAATCTAGCCCCATTCACCATGTACTAAACTACAACCAACATGGATCAAAAACCTAAGCATTAACACAAAATCACTAATTCTACTGGAAGATAAAATACGTAAAACTTTTTAAGACATAGACATAGGCAACGACATTCTGAGCAGAACCCTATGTGCCCAATAATATCAACGAATGGAATCAAATCCATTTACAGTTTCTGCACAGCAAAAGAAGCAAGCAAAAGAGTAAAGAGACAATATATCAAGTGGGAAAAAAAATGGTATCTACTCCTGACAGAGAGGGATAATATTTAGTACTCAGAATATATTAGACCCCCTAAATAAAAGACCCAGTCAAAATCAAATGAGCAACTGAAATGAACAGACACTTCTTAGAAACAGAAGTACAAATAACCAGGGTGTATTCGAAAAAATGTTCACGAGGGCCAGGTGTTTAGTTCAGTGATACAAGTGCCTGCCTGGCAAGCACAAGGTTGTGAGTTCAATCCCCAGTACCAAAAAAAAAAAAAAAAAAAAAAAAAAGTTTGTGATATTGGATATTAGAGAAATGCAAATTAGCACTGAGATTCCATCTTGCCACAGAGAGAATGATTACCATCACAAAATCAAATAGTAACAATCTCTGGTAAGTCTAAGGGGAAAAGGTACACTTCTACAATGTTGGTAGGAATGCAAGTTAATTCAGACTCTGTGGAAATGAATACAGAGATGCTTCAAAATACTAAAAATGGAAATTCCATTTAACTCAGCCATTCCCTTTTTAGGTATCTTTCCAAAAGAGTTCAAGACATCTTACTATAGTAACATTAATACTAATGTTTATAGCAACACAACTAATAATAGCTAAACATTAGAACATATATATATATATATATATATATATATATATGCAGACATCAACAGAAGAATGGATGCAGAAGTATGGTATTTATATACAACAGAATGCTATTGGGCCATAAAGAAGTATTTATTTGAGTTGTTTATAGGAAAATGGATAGAACTTGAAACCATAATATTAAGTGAAATAAATCAAACATATAAGAATAAATGTCACCTATTTTCTCTTATTTGAGAATCTCAAAGTATAAATAATTTAAAGAGTATAATAAATAATAAGACAATAAGAAGCAAGGAGATAGATCCTTCACAAATGTTAAGAGGACCAAGAGATGGGGATTGGAGGTGTTGGAGGAATGGGCAAAGGAAAAAAAAAACAATTAAAGATGTTTTGTATCATAACTCCCACCAGAAAAGTAACCATATATACTGCAAAAATGTTCTGATCTAAATTGAACAATTAAACTGTACTCATGTTCTTGTTAGATCATTAATTTGTCTCAATCTTCCTCTATCTCCTCTCCCTGTCCACTTAAACTCCCTCCCCTCATTCTTGTTCACTCTATTGAAACCCTTAATTACCTCCTCCCTCCCTCTTCTTTCCTTATATATCAATACTATCATTAAAACTTATTTTCCCTTTCTTCTCTTTCAGAGAATGTTATAGGGCATATGTGTATTTGAAACTATGTGTGAAGATCAATCACGATTTTCATATTTAGAGTAATTTGCATTAACTAGGCAGTTTCTCTCTCACCTAAGTCTATATCTCCAGTCTTCTGAGACTGAGTTTCTGCTAGTGTGTTAACTGCATCTAATGTCCGTAAAGTCTCCATAAAGCCTCTCTTTCTGTTTACATTTTGTTCTCTTTCCTTCTCCTACATCACTCTACATATACCTTCTCAAAACTCATCTTCTCCCCTCATAAAATAATGCAATCAAAACTGTCATTTTTTTCTATTTCCTTTTCTGATTTCTCTCTGTTTTTCTTTCTTCTCCAGTTTACCAGTCCGTTCATTGGCATTACTTTTCTTTCATTACTCTGGATCACTGAAAAACTTGAAAACTCTCAAACAAGTTTTAAATTTTATATTGAATGTGATTAGTTCTTTGGATAGTAATATTAGTAGGATTATTAGAAACTTTTTTGAAAACTTGTATTACAATAAATTGTAGAATTTGGAAAAAGTGGATAAATTCCTAAAAACATAGCAAAATTGAACTAAGAAAATATAAAACCCTAAACATATGAATAACAAGCAAAGAAATTGATACAGTAATCAAGAGTTTACAAATCTAAAAAGTCTAGAACATCAAATGGATTTACAGTTAATAAAATGAGAGCAAAAATTCTCCTTGAACACATGTTTAAATGAGCTAGGGAATTTAACAAGGCAAGAATTTGTGAGAAAAAGTGAAAATGGGAGGAAACATACAGGACAAAATTCCAAAAGTGAGACTTGGCCCAGAATATTGAAAGAATATATAGATTCTGGAGCTAAAAATGATTAACATGTGGAATAGTATTAGTGAGTGAATTCATAGGCAAAGTAGTAATATATTACATAGATCATTATAGATTATTGTGGGTTTGAGATTTTGTTTTGGGCTATATTGAGATAATTTCAAGAAACTAGTTAGAGATGATAACATGATTTCAACATTTTTTTTTTTAAAGATTCGCTCGTTGAAGTCTGTTATTTAGCAACAGAAGTGACTAACCATGGTCAAGTTCTGGATGCATTTTGTAGAAAATACATCAGATTCCAAAGATATTTTCTGATACTTGCATGTCATGCTTGCTAGAAAGATCAGTATGAACATGTCAACAATTTTGTCAGTGTTTTGGATCTGAGTAACTGCAAGACTAGATTTATAATAAATGAGTTGAAATTGGAAAAGATGTAGGTGAAACAGTTACTGCTTGTCTTTAAGGCAGAAAACAAATTGCTTAATTTTAGACATGTTGAGTTTGCAATGTCTTATTAGATTTCTTGGTTAAAAATAACAAAAAAAAATTCTTTTGTAGTTGAGCTATCAGTGACTAAGATCAGTAATTTTAATATATTGATCAAAACTACCCAACACCCATAATTAAAAGAAGTTTTGGTTAACTGTTTCAAAGGGTTCAGTCCATACTGCATTGGTTGGCTCCAAGACAGAAATGTCATCACATAAGGGTAAGACAGAAAGCTGCTCAACCAAACACAACAAAGAAGCAGAGTAAAGAAAGGAGCTGAAAAGAATAACACAGCTTTCCAACTCGTGTGCGCAGTGACTTACCTCCAACCAGTCCCTGTCTTTTTAGAGCATATTTGACAATCTACTCATCAGTGTTTACACAACTCAAATTTTTCTTCAATATTTTGTATGCATCTTATTTAGCCTGTGTTAAATTTATTCCTAAATCTTTCATTCGAAGTATTGATGCTATTATGAATGGTTTTGAGATTTTAATTTAATTTTTCAAATTAAATTTGTATTCACACAATTGATATTTGTATATTGTGACCTGTGACATCTTTGTTTATTGATTGTCATAGATTTTTTGTAGACCTATTACAAATTCTATATACAGGATCATATTGTATTCAAAGTAAAGCATTCTTTCTTTCTTCTTAATTTGAAAGTCTATGAGTTGTTTTCCTTGCTATGTCTGCAGAAATCTCCAATAAAATACTGGCTAAAACTAGTGTGAATGGGCATCATTAGACATCATCGTCTTGTTTTTCAAGTTAGGTGAAATATTAACCATAAATACTTTTATTTATGACTTATAATAAATTGCAAAGCTCTTTTTTCTTTCAAGTATTTTGTTATAAAATAATGAATTTGGAATTTTGTCAATTATTTTAATGTCTAGTGAGAATATAATGACTCTATTCTTTTGTCTGCTAATAGAGAACAATGTGCTAATTTATTTTTAAATATTAATTTGTGTGTTGAATTTTAAGAAAGCAAATTATATTTACATATTATTAGATTCAATATTCTAATGTGTTTTAAAAGTGTTTCCACAAGTTATCATTCAATATATTGTTCAATGCGTTTCAAAAGCATAATCAAGTTTATTTTGGTCTTACCATCAGAGAAATGGTATTCTCATAAAATGACTCCTTATAATATCTCCCTTTCTGAAACACTGGTATTGTGTTAGTATTTTATTTTCTTTAAAGCTGAATAGAACCTAGCAGTGTACCTATCTTGACATGGTTTTTTTAATGTGGAAAGTTTTATGCTGTGAATAAAATTTATTTGTTGGCCATAGGTCTACTCATATTACCTATGTATTCTTGAGTTGTTTTGGATATTTTGAGCCACATGAATATCACATTGCTACTCATTCTTTAGTCAGTTTAGGTATTTGTGGTTGCTAACTTTGCAAATTATCAAAAATTTAGCAGCAACCAAAAACCCATTTTTACCTCACAATCCAGTAAGTTCAAATTTCATTCTCATTACTTATGTAATTTGCCAGTTCCTATTACATAGTTAATTAAAACTCAGCAATCAAGACTAAAGGTTTCATCAGTTTGAAAATTATTTTAGAAATAAAGGGTAATTAAAGACTATATAGACAAAATAAACCCTGCAAATGCAACAGACTTGTATTCAAGAAGATAATGATTAAGAAGTTTTCCAAAGAATAGATCAAAAGACAGGGAAGGACATTACAGAAATTTTTAAGTGAAGTTTATCAACTGTGCGAGTAGTTGGAAATAATGAGAAAATGATTTTACTTCAGTGTTCTTACTCTATGGCTTTTTTGTTGTTGTATTGTGAGATACTTCTTCATTTATGGGTAAAATGTATTCATGTCCTACTAAATTTTTTCAGTTATTTGTGTTTCTGTGCCATCCCTGAGTCATTAGGTTAGGTATTTATTTGGTGTAACTTTATGTTTTTATTTGGGGTGACTGGGATAAAATTTTTAAAAGATTTTTATATGGCCATATTTTTTGGTATGTAATTGTATGATATGTAAATATATTATTGAAAATAAATTTTGATTCTAAAATATTCTAGTTTCATACTTCTATAACATATTTTTGTTTATATAAAGTTCTAGGCTGGCTGGCATTCAAATTATTAGATAATTGTCTTTTGGCATCCATTATTGCTGAGGAAAATTCATCTGTAATTCTTACTATTTCTTGTTTTGATTTAAAAATTTTCTCTTTGTGGTTAGATATAAGCAGGCTATAAAGTGACTTTCTTTGTTCTTGTTGTTACTGTTGCTTTTGTTTCATTTTCTCTGAATTTATTGGTTATGTGAATTGTCTTATATTTTATTTAAGTTGGAAAATTCACAATTTTGAATATATTTTTGTCCTATTCTTTTTATATTCCCTTTGAATTTCATAATGCATGTGAAGAAAATTAATGTCATTGGGTGGATCCCAAAATAATCTGTTCTCTATCCTCAGCCAAAAACCAAAACTTTATATTTCTGTTTGAATAACTACCACTGACTTGTTCTCAAGGAAAAAGAATGTTTGTATGTCTAGTCTCTTAACACTATAAAAATAGTTTCATTTCTATAATTTACATTTGGATCTTTTATATACTATTATGTCTTCTGTTGAAAGGGTATATTGGGGGATATTGTATACTTTTACTTTAAATGCATTAACATATGTATCATAGCTTGATTTGAAAAAAATGTCTGTGCTTGTCCCTTGTTAATGGGTTATTTATGTGCTTTTTTATGTCTATCTCAAAAAATTTGTATTGAGTGTCAAATATTGTGCTTAAAAAACTAGTAATGGCTGGTATCATTGCTTTTTTAAAATGAGAAAAGAGATGACTTTGCGTCTGTATCAGGGACCCGGCCTAGATCCCCAATCTCCTGAATGAGCGCACAGCGAAGGCTTAAATAAATGAGACAAGTGGTATGATTTTAGGGCTCCAGGAGGATCAAAGTCCCTGCAGAGCTCTTGACTCTGCAGCTGTCGTGAGGGCTAAGACAAAGACCTCTCTCCTTGCCCGTATTTATTATCAAAGTAGACAAAGAGAGGGGATACTGAGGAAAGCGCGGGAAATGAGCAGGACCTTGGGAGTCACTTGAAAGACTTCTCCAAGTAGTAAATTGTGCCAATTAAGGAGAACTGTCTTATCTCCAT
>RJWM01032897.1:0-20969 GCA_004363535.1 Dasyprocta punctata | reverse complement strand
TAAAAATATAAAAATGAGATAGGCACTACAGAAAAATTTGACACTTCCTCAAAAAAGTAAGACCGAATTTTTAGATAGAACCTTAGATACTTATACAACCATGTTTATAGCAGCATTAATCACAATATATAGCAACAACCCAAGTGTTCATCAATTGATAAAACCTGGACAGACATACAATGGAGTATTTTTAACCTTTAAAAAAGAATGAAATGTTAATACATGCTACAATATGAACTTTGAAAATATGCTAAATGAAATGTCATATAAAAGGACACACATGATTCTATTTTATGAAATATCTAGCAGAGGCAAATTCATAGAGACAAAAACAGAATAGAGATGATCAAGGGCTAGGAGGAGGTAGAATGGAGTGTCACATTTTATTTCCTCTAGATAAGCAAAATATTAGGATATAGTGGTAACGGATGCACATCATAAATGATTAAAATGGCAAGTTTTCTTATTTTCTTTAAAAAACATAATACAAGGCACTCCATTTTCATTAATGGTGGAGTTAAAATATAGGCCAACCCTCTTATGGATAGATAACAAATTATGGAAAAGCACAAAACAAAACATAAATTCTGGAAAAGCACAGAACAAAACAAAAGCACTACAGAGCATCCGAAGTTGGACAGAAACTGGGAAGGATTGACTACAGATGGCAACAGAGGGTATCAGGATACATTCTCAGTTTTTCTGAAAAGAGACTGACAGCACCCTGTCATGCCCTAATGGAGGAATCAGAGGACAGCTGGGATACCTACAGCAACTGGAAAGTGAGGAGAGATGTTGGGAGAGGGCTATTGAAGGAGAGGCCCAAATTCTACAAATAAACTGCCACAATTACTAAGTCCTTATCTGTGCATGCTCAGTCAAGCTGCTAGTGAAGGCTAAAAGAACCAATGAGAGATTTCAGCTGCTGATTGTCAAAAGGAACAGAGTTTAGTCTGAGTTCTGCCATTTTAACTACTTGGTTAAATAAAAAACGATCAGTGCATGTTAGAAGATCCTATCACTTACAATGTTCAGGGGGCGGGGAATGTCAAAACTTATTAGAAATATGAAAAAAAGAGAAAATGTAACCTAGAAAAAAGAACAAGCAGAAGAGGATTTTAAATCAGCTATTACAAATATATTCAAGTACATAAAAGAAGACATGATCAAAATGAATGAGCATATGAGAAATCTGAAAGAACCAAAGAATGAGAAACTGAAAGAACCAAAAAATACAGTTGCTGGAATTTTAAAAAATCAAGAGTAGACTGGAAATGAAAGAACATAGATTCATGAATTTGAATTGAGAGTGAGAAAAAGGGGTATAGATAAAACAGGATTGGCCATGAATTAAAAAATAAATATTGTAGCCAAGTGAAGGGCATGTGGTACCTCATATTCTCTGATCATCTGGACCTCTTAAGTTTTTCCCATTAATTTTTTAAAAGCAAATGTATATATAGATATATACATATAAATTAAATTAGAAATAAATTTCATTCAATAGAATTGAATATGTATGAATACCATCATCTAAACTATTTCAATCACTTCTAAACTGTGGGTTTGAAATTTCTTATCTACTGAACTTTCCAAGTGCCGAGGAGCTAACACTGGCCTAGTTTAACCACAGGACTATAAAACTACAGAAAGAATCCTACACTGCTTTATCGAACTGAGGACAACAGCTCTTAATCCTTTGTTTCAGTGAGTGAAGGTTACAAAATATGTTCAGAGATAAACTAATATTTATGACTCAACAAAGAAAAAGTTTATACAGATTCAAATATTGTCTGTTGTTTGTAATCTCAACTTCTAAAATAAGTCTATTGTTTCCTCGAAGATTTGTTTGGGCCCAAAGAATAAAACTGGTCATCTTAGGTGTCTTTTCTCAGTTCAAAGATCTTTATATTTTAATGAGGTCACAATGATAACCTGGGTGACAAAACTTTGTCCAGTGGGGCTCCCTTATACCTTTGCCTCTTAATAGCTAACTTTGCTGCTCATCAATCTTGTTTGATCTTCATTCTCTCCTGATACCAGTAACTATTTCATTTTTTCTCCTACCTCTCCAGTAAGTGCTCATTAGACAGCACCCTAAAGTTCTTTAATAAAGAAAGTTTATGTTTACCAGCAATTTTTCTTTTAAAAATGTTATGCTTAAAGTATCAGTTTTCTTTTCTTTAAAATTTTTTATTAGTACATATCCGTGGTACATAATGAATATATTCATCATGGGGAATCGGTACATTATCATATCTTAATACTTTAATTTTTTACAATTTTAAAAACCCTAAATAGGACACAACATTGTTCTTAAATAGATTTTATAGGAATTTCCTCAGCCAAAGTACAAGATTTCAGAATTGCCACTTTATTACAAAGCTAGGGAATTCATTTAATTTACATTGCACATCATTAAATTAGCACTTGCATTCATAATATAAATCATCTGGTTGGTGCTATTTTCCCCACAGGATAGAATCATAGTGACATAACATTTCTTACACAACTGGTACACAAAAATTGAGACTAAAAGGCTTCCAAGAATTAATCTAGACCATTATTTTTAAGATGCCAACAAGGAACAGAGTTACCAAGAAGAGAGTAGAATTCAGATGTAAGATGATGACAGACACAGAAACCAACTAAGTCATGGAAAATTTACCAATCCAGAAAAAATAATGCCATCAAGAAATCAACCAATAAGAAATGCCTGCAAGGCTGTAGGGAGAAAAGAACCCCTTCTCTTATTGGTAGTACTGTAAACTGATACAACTATGGAAATCAGGATGGAAATTCCTCAAAAACTAAAAGTACAAATACCATTTGACCCAGCTATTCCTCTTCTAGATATCGTTCCAAAAGAGTTAAAGACATTATCCCACATGATGTATGTGTGCCCATGTTTATAGAAGCACAGTGCGTAACAGCTAAATCCTGGAAACAGCCTATATGTCCATCAGCAGATGAATGGGTTAAAAATGTGGTATTTATACACAATAGAGTACTATTCTGCCATAAAAAAGGATAAACTTGAGCTATTTGTAGGAAAAGAGGCATCTTAAAATCATAAATATTTCATGGTCTCTCTAATATGAAAAAGTTATATACATATATATATATATATGTAACATGAAATACAAGACAGATAATGGGAAAAAAGAGAAAAAGAAAAAATAAATGTAATGTAATCCAGTGCATGCAATGTGTCTAAAAGTGTACCTTGACTTAATACAATTGTTTTACATGTTTTATTGTGTTCTTTGGCTTATTGATCTGGCTTTCAATCTGTACATATAATTAACTTTATATGGTTTTAAAAGATAAATAAACGGATCTGATGCTGGAAAAATAAAAGGGAAGTGTGGGTGAGAGTGGTTGAAATGTGTTATGTACATGTACCAATCTCCTACAGTGAACATAATCATTATTTACTGCTAACATGTGCTAATAAAAGTTAAAAAAAAGTGAAAGAAACAGCAAAAAGAAAATCCACGGGACTCAGAGAATTAAGACTTGTAAGGATGAGTAACAGGAATATCAGGGCAAAAAGACCCATTCATATCTCTTTTTTTCCTAATTTTATTTTAGAAATCTTCATATTGATTTTCATAATAGTTGTAATAGTTGACACCCCCGCCAACAATGAAGGGGGGTTCCTTTTTCAAAACAGCCATGCCAGCATTTGTTATTGTTAGATTTCCTAAGGCTGTTTTAATTTTCGTTTCTTTAACAGCCGGAGATGTTGAACATCGTCGGGGATCAGAATCCGTAATAAAGGGGGCTCCGGGTCCCAGAACAGAGCATGTTTTGCCCTGTGGGCCAAGAGGTATGCAGAAGCTCCTGCTCATGATGGGGAAGCTCACATAACCGTGACGCTCACAGGGCTAGATAACATCTGGTGAGATTTCTGTGTCCTCAGTCTGTTCCACCGATCCATGTGTCAGTGCCATGCCATTTTCATCACTACTGCTTCCCAGTATAGCTCAAAGTCAGATATTGCTATGCCACCTGCTTTACTCTTATTGCCCGGAATTACTTTTGCTGTTCTGTAGAGCCATTCACATCTTAAAGAAGCACTCGCTTGTATATATAGAGAGAAGTATGAGAATTGGTAAAATTACCTATGGCACATTTATACTATGAAATAGGAAAAAGAATTAAAAAGTTAAAAGAATAAAATCAAGAATGTACTGACAATTAAAAGGTTTCCCAAGAAAAATCTGAAAATCCAGCACTCGGGAGGCTGAGGTAGGAGGAGCGTTGCGAGTTTGAGGCTGGCTTGGGCTACAACGCGAGCGCAAGGCCGGCCTGAGCTACATAGTGCGACCCCGCCATAAAAGACTAGGGCCAGGAGTTTGGCTCAGTGGCTTAAGAGCCTGTCTGGCAGGTGCGAGGCTGTGAGTTTGATTGTCGGTGCTGCAAAATAAATAAATAAATAAATAAATAAATAAATAAATAAATAAATAAAACAAAAAAACTCTGGAAATCAACTTGCAGAATATTACGTAAATGGAATGTCATTTGTATTTTTAAAATACATACAAATTTATATATATAGTATAATACTAATACATGTGAAAACAGGGTGGAAATTTGGGGAGTTAGTCTTTCTACATTTTGTTCTGAACACCTCATTTCTGTGCTACACTGATTTTTCAAAAAATAAATAGCTACTGAAATAATATTTAAGTAATTAAACAGAAGGGAAAGAAACCAAGGATGAGCTATAGAAGAAACTTAGTTGAAGCTCTAGGTTTTGGATTTGTCTTATTAGCAGGGATCAAATCAATTTGCCTATTGTAACTAGTAAGTATTATCAAAACTCAAATTCTCACAATTTTAAATATGCTATGTTCTTTTGCTTTTAAAACAAAAGTCCAATATACAAAAAGTATATTTAAATTGTAAAAAATAAAAATTACTATATAGAGAAAACTGAAAAAATCAGGCCTCCAAAATTCAAAGACCCAAATCAAAAATGGGCATCTGAGATGAATACACACCTCTCAGATGAAGAAATACAAATGGCAAATAAATATATGAAAAAATGCTCAACATTGGTCATCTGAGAGATACAAATTAAAACAACACTAGGATTACATCTCACTCCAGAAAGAATGGCTATCATTAAGAAATCAACCAATAACAAATGCTGGAAGGATTGTGGGGAAAAAGGAACCCTTCTCCGCTGTTGGTGGGAGTGCTGACTGGTACAATCACTGTGGAAATCAGTGTGGAGATTTCTCAAAAAACTAGGATTAGAGGTTCCATTCAACTTAGCTATTTCCCTTTTGTGTATCTTCCTGGAAGAATTAAAAACATCATACCACAGCAATATATGTGCACCCATGTTTATAGCAGCACAATTTGTAATAGCTTAAACTTGGAAACAACCCAAATGTCAACTGAGAAATGGAGAAAAAAGATGTGATATTTTTTACACAATGGAATATTACTCAGCCATAAAAAATGATGAATTTGAGACTTTTATAGGTAAATGGATGCAACTTGAAACCATGCTCATAAGTGAAATAAATCAGACTCACATGTGTAAACATCATATTTTTGTTTTCTCCCTGGTGTGAGAAACTCAAAGAGTAAATAAGGTCCAAAATGTATAATTGATATTGTGAAATGGAAATAAATTGTTCAAAAGGAAAAATGAACTAGAATGGAGGAAAGGAAAATCAAGGAATGGAAAAGAAAAAAAGCGAAATACAAGACAGGTATACTATCTGTTACTCTTAGTTCACTGAAAAGAAAGGTTTTTGCTAAAATCATTTGGAGAATTTTTTATGCTCATATCTTGTTCTCTGAGTAACTACTTTAAAGATAACAATACTTTAACTATTATTATTATTCTTTATGTATTAACTATTGTTATTGTCCTATTATTTTGTTCTGAAATATTGTTTTACTTTTTCCATAAATATATATATATTACTGTTTTAAAAACAGTAATTGTCAATAATAATTGCATAATCAGAAAAAAATCCAAATTGTCAAACTATGTTAATAAAAGGAAAAGCAGTTCCTTCAAAAAACAATATCGAGAAAAGCATTTGTCATAGGTCTCCATTAATAATGAAGCCAAATAGTTGAAAATACTTTACAAGCACAGCATTTTCGGGATTCTTATCAACCATGTAGAGTACAATTCAATAAAATGTCTATATAACAGGTGTCCCTTTAAAAACCTGACATTCCCTTGATTCACTGAGCTGAAAGTTTTGTGCTAATAATTTTCTGGACAATGTTTCAGGTCTATATCTTATACCTTAAACAACTGCTGTGAATATAACAATATGCAATGTGCTGATTATTGTTACTCTCCTATTGGTTTGTTGTGAAATTGTTTTACTTTAATTTCTTACTTTTCTTCTGTTTAAAATAAAATAAACCTGACAATTATTTTGTTTCATATTTTATGAAGTTTTCTTGATAGAATGCAAGATTTCAGATTAAGTCATAAAAATGCTACTGTAATTTTTCCACAGAGGTAGAATTAGTCTGAAGAAGCTTATCTTTCTATTTTATTCTACTGGTCTGTGTGTTTTCTATATTTATTACTATTGCTCTGTAGTGCAGGGCATTTTGAAGTTAGGTACTATTGTGATACCTGCAATGTAGCAATTATATTATAATTTTAACCATGTATTAGGTAGAGTGATACAGAGCTTACTAATTTGTTGAAGTATATAGTTTTTGGATCTGAATTTTTTTTTCCTGGTAGGTGAAACAAGGTAACTTGCCCAGATGCCTGAGCTGCTTTAAATTAATATGCAAAGACTGAAGATTTCTCATTTGTCTACTGCAAAAAGTCTTTTAGAGAGATAGGTTTTATTCATTTAGTCTTTTGGAAGCTTCCATATGCCAATCAAAACTATTTCCCATTTTTTGCGACATTTGGATCTTTTCTTCTCTTATGTGCCTTCCAAGTTAAAACTTCACCACTGGCTACTGTAATTTTAAACTGTCTTTGGCACCCATTTTCTTTTGAATTATATAATCATATTACCTATTTCCTTAAAGAAAAAACAAATTAAAGTGATATATATATATATATATATATATATATATATATAGAGAGAGAGAGAGAGAGAGAGAGAGAGAGAGAGACAGAGTTGGTGAGAGACAGAGTTGGTGAGAGACAGAGACAGAAGTCATTCTCATAATTTTATGGAAAGCTTAAATGACAGAAAAATATTTTATAGTGTTGACAAATTATTTGTACTTCTTCAGGGTAAAATCCCAAAGAAAGGGCAGTTATTAGATGCACAAGGTAAAAAAATCTTTCTCCCAAAATTTATTATTGTAAGATTCTATTCAGCAACAATGAAGGAACTAACTTAAGTCTGCAGAATTTAGTCAAGCTTTTCCTAGAGAACTTATTAAAAATGCCAGGCTTCCTTAAGGACCAAGAATACTCTCCTCCACAAGAACCTGAAAGTTACCTGAATTACAACAGCTAAATTCATAGACACCTTGGGGATTTGAAGTACATCTGCCCAAGTCATTAATACAGAATAGTCCATTTTATAGAAAAAAGAATTTACTTTGGCAATGATAACAAGTTTGGCTTCTTAGTTCTGTTTGACCAGGTTTTATGATTTTCATGTTACTAGTAACAAATTATCCATTTTTATACCATAAGATATTGCAAAATGATAACTTAGTATTACTTTTTAGCCCGTTAGCACTTAAGTCACATTGATTCACAGGCTACAAACAAGGGTAAAAAGTAGCTCTAGGGGCATCAATAAGTATATTTCTCAGATGGCCATGAGGCTGGGTCTCTCTGGAATCAAGTTCCCCAAGTTCCTCTGTCCAATGTAGTAAACGAACACGGGATTCAGGGTTAAGCAAAAAAAAAAAAAAAAAAAAGATTTTAATTGCTACTTACAGCACAGCTATCAAACAAAAACAAAACACAAAATCAAAACAAAACAGTACAAAAGTAAACACATGGGAAGTTCTTGGCTAAAGAAATACTGAGGAACTATTGGGAAAAATCTGGCTCACATATATTCTTCACACTTGTTTACTATGGATGTCGTATGGCCTTGACATTAGACATATACAAATCAAATATGATACAATGTTAGAAATGAGAAGTCAGCCCAAATAAGTAAGTACATTCTTTTGCATGAAATTTGCCTCAAAGTTCAGAGAAATATAATAACAACGTCCTTAAGTAAGTATTCAGAGTACAAAATACTATAAGGTAAGTATTCGAGTGTAAGATCCTGCAGTTTGAGAGTCCCTTAGTCCGTGTCTTTAGGAGTACTCTTCCCTTGCCTGGAACGCTCTTCTTGGGGCTCCCTCCTCATCTCTCAGGTCTCAGCTTAAAGGTCTCTTTTCTGGAGAGGTTTTCCTAACTCACGCATTTAGCCCTGTCTTCAGTGCTCTACATTCCTGCCTCATACTTCCTCCCAATCTGGTATTAATTTGTCCACCCTCCCAGGAAAAATAGGGATTCATTGATCTTTTCCATTACTGCACCCCCTTCATCTAGCACAGTGATTGGAACAAAGACAGTGCTCACTAATGACCATCTTAATGACGAGTAAATGTTATCTAAACATCTGCCAGAAACCACTCCCAAGACAGAGGGCCAAGGCCAGGTGGCTGATACTCAACCCGAAGGTACTACATCAAAGGTCTAATTTTTAGGGTTTCTTTTTTTTAAAACACAAGAAAGATTAAAAATCATGATACAGAATTTCAGAACAAGGTAACAGGAGATTAACAGTTTACTATATTGCATATTGTTATCTTCAAAGTAGGTGCTCAGATTACAAGACATAGGCATGAAAAAATGATCAAACAATGAAAGCACAAACTGTTCTTTCTGATGAACTAACAGATATTAGTAGTATAATTATATGCCTTGTGTGTGTGTGTGTATATATATATATATATATATAAACTTTTCCCTTCTTTCTTTTCTCCTTTCCTCCATCCCAGCTGTTCTTCCTTTTGAGAAGTTTTCTCCCCTTTTGCTTTCACAATATCTATTGTACGTTTTGAGTCTTATTCACTCTTTCAGTTTTTTACACTAGGGAGACAATCTGATTTATTTCACTTATGCGAATGGTCTCAAGTTGTATCCATTTAGCTATAAAAGTGTCTTTTCTTTCTTTATAGCTGAGTAGTACACCATTGTATAAAAATACCACATCACTTTCATCCATTCCTTGTTTGATTGACATTTGGGTTGTTTTCAACCTCTGGCTATGAAAAATTGTGCTGCTATAAACATAGGTGCTCACGTATCATTGTGGTATGATGTTTTTAATTCTTCTTGGAAAATACCCAGAAGGGGAACAGCTGGGTCGAATGGAAACTCCAGTCCTAGCTTTCTGAGGAATCTCCACCCTGACTTCCCCAGTGGCCGCACCAGCCTGCACTCCCACCCACCGTGAAGAAGGCTTCCTTTCCTCCCACAGCCCCGCCTCATTCCAGAAAGAATAGCTATCATCCAGAAATCAACTAATTTTTAGGTTTTTATAAAGATTTACTATTTAAGATTATATTACACTTATAAAATTTACAGAGGTGGGTATACATTTTCCAAAATGAAAATTTGAGGTTCTAGTTTGAGGTTCTAAATGAAAATTTTCCCTTTGGCAATAAATACAGTCAGTGATTTTACTTGAACTGACAGGCTCACTCCATTAATTCCAGAGGAAATATCTGTAAACACCCAAGTCTAAATAACAATTATTTTCAAGTAAAAATGTTGTCAAATGAAAACAAAATGATGCATTTAACTTGCAACTCAAATACTTGCACATGTACTTTTACTGGAGACAATCATAGTATTTTGGTAGGAAGTGGAAGTGTTTTATGAGTATTTCTCATAGACTTTTTTAAATATGTGTACTCAAAGGTCAACATTAAATAAAGTTACTGTTTCCTAGTTCATTACGGAAGCCTTTTAAAGAAGCGTAAACGCGAAGCCGTGATGAGTACGATAACCGCTCGTCCCTCAGCCTCCACCTGGCTCCGGTTTGCGCGGTTGTACTCAGCCTTGGTGTCACACTGTCCACTGCAATTGTAGCAAACAGTCCTGCCCAGAGTTTCTTTCGGGGACCTCTGAACTCACTAAATGCTCTTTCTTAGAAAAAAAGGATAAGCTTGGCCTCGTTGCATCTGAAAAATGCTGCACACTGTATTCTGTTTTAGAGACTGGTTCTTTTCATTAGTGTATTAAAGGTTTGAAAAGCACCAAAAGAGAAAGCTAAAAAACTCTATAACAAAAAGTTCCAAAACCCAGTCCATAGACATTTTAATGAAGAGATTTTTCAAAGAACACACATGAGAAAATACTACTGTCACCAGAACATTTCATCTTTAGAAGGAAGATTCCAACTCGCCTCACAAAAGTCACTATTCTTTCTGACTTTGCAGTTTTCCCTCATGAAATGCTTATTCTTCTTGTCAATCATAAAGATTTAACAAAAATAAAATCTACATTAATGATAAAAAATGTATTTACATAATTTCTTTTTGAGAGGAAAACACATAAAAATGTGGAAACAGATGTATGCCAACTTAGACATGAAACAAATGGGATCACACTATTAGAAAGAGGCAAAATGAATGGTATTTACATAAAATTAATCATCAAGAAAATCTAAAATGATTCACTAAAAATGTTAGAATAAGGGAGCTCAGTAAAATCACTACCAACATCCTTATAAAAAATAAAGTTAAACTATTTGATGTTTGGAAATCCTGAGAAATTTTAAAATCCATTGGGTAATATCAAGGAAGAGTTAGGGGTAAAAAAAAAAAGTGGGGTGGGGGGGCATATATGTTCCTGGATGGAAACATCAAATATATAGAGATGTTTAATTGACAATTAGTAACGTTTCTGACTCAATAATTTTAAAAACATGTTAAATCCGGGGTAATGATCATCTCTGGGATGGTAAGAAAAAGCATACTCTGATAGATGTACAATACTAGAAAACCTAGAAAATAAGAAAGTATTGCAATTAATAGGACAGTAAGGAGCTAAAATAATTATAAAAAAGCTTCCTATCTGTGCTTGACTTTAAAATTGTTCTCTTTATTTGCTCATATGCTTACATGTTTCCAAAATATCCCAACGCATTAACTTCTACCCCTACATTCATAACACTTAACAAATCAAGGAGCCAGATCTTATAACCCAGGTTCCCAATTCCCAATTCCTACTTTCTACAAAATAGAATAGAATTGAAGTCTATACTAGGTGTCTAGCCCATAGTTAATTATCTTTGATCAGGGAAAAAATAATGGGCCTACTTATCATTTGCTAGGGGTAGTGAAAGTAGACTTTTTCATAAAATCTATAAACAGATTTTGAACACACAGATATTTACAGACAAGGAGAAAATAACTGTCAACTTGGAAAAGGGAAGAAACACAGCAATCCTGAGGAATATGAGTGCTACAAATGGCAAAAAGTAAATACTTCAAACACACTGATTACAAATATTGACTCGAAGTTCAATCCCAGGTGCTGCAAAAAATGAAAAAAAAAATTGACTCAAAAAATAAAAGGGTAAAATAACAGATAAATGAGTGTAAGAATCTGCTCATCTGTAATGCAGGAGAGTTCCAAATTAAAAAAAAAAAAAAGAAAGAAAGAAAACATTATATCCAATAACAAAAAATGATACATTTAAAGTATACCTTGATGTGACAATATGTTTAAAAAATGTTCAAAGTGTTATCATGAAAATAAGCAATGTTGTCTAACAAATTACTGATTTATATTCTGCTTGTCAAAAAAAAAAAATCCTCACATAATTCTCAGCCATTCTCCAGAGCCATTTATTGAAGGATCAAGTGAGACACCAGATCAAATCTTTTTAAAATCACACATGAAAACGACATGATGAAATTGACAAAAGGTCACATGCCACTAGTCTTACTCCCTACAATTAAATATTCTAATGAACCAAATGAGACAGTGCAGCATTATCACAATCATGTTTTCAATCACCCAGAAACTACAATCAAGCTAAAAAACAAAACAACCCACTGTCTAAAGACACTATGATTAAGTGTATAAAACATTATGATTAGATGTGTAAACTTCGGATATTTATAAGTTTAAAAACAAACAATAGGAAGAAAAGGGGACATACTAGTTTATGGAACAACATAAAAAAAGGTAAAAAGGACATGGGAAACATCAAGCTAGGAAGTAAAATCCTCCTGAACATACCCCTTTTGAACCACCTTGGCAAGGGAAAAAAAAGCATTGACTGCTGTGAAATGCTACTGAGCACGTCCATGTAAAGTGATGCCGCAAACGAGTATTTGATCCCCTAGGGCTGCATCTCTCACTGGGTACTGAGGTAAAATCGAAGTGGATCAAACATCTAAATGTTACAACAAAACAATTTGCTGGAAGAAACAAGCATGCAAAAAAGACTTTCTGGCCAGAACCCCAACTACATGAGAAATAACATTAAGGATCGACAAGTGGGATTACATCAAATTAAAAAGCATCCACACAGCAAAGGAAATAACCAAGAGAGCAAAGAGACAGTCTACACAATGCGGGGGGGGGGGGGCTGCCAACTACTCCTCAGAGAGAGGACTAATATCTAGAATATATAAAGAGCTCAAAAAAATTAGGTCTCCCAAATAAAAGACCCAATCAAAAAATGAACTGAAATGAACCTCTTCTACCTCTCAGTAGAAGAAACATAAATGGCCAAAAAAATGAAAAAAATGTTCAACATATCTGACCATCAGAGAAATACAAATTAAAATGACACTGAGATTCCATCTCACTCCAGAAGGAATGGCCATCATCAAGAAATCAAACAATAAATGCTGACAAAGCTGCCGAGTAACCACTGTGGAAGCAGCATTCCTCAAAAAAACTAGAAATGAAAATTCCATTTGATGCAGCTAGTCTCCTTTTAGGTAGTATCTTTCTAAAAGAGTTAAAGACATCATATTACAGCGATACATGCATACCCATGTTTATAGCAGAATGAGTTATAATAGCTAAATCTTGAAAGTGAATCACATATCCATCAATGATGAATGGAGAAAATGAGATAGTGTATTTATATACAATGGAGTACTACTCTGCCATCAAAAGGATAAACATGGTTTATCTGTAGCAAAATGGATGCAACTTCAGTCCATCATATTAAGTGACATGAATAAGACACACAAGCTTAAATAGTACATGGTTTCTTTTATATGAAAAATTCAAAATATAAATAAATTGAACAAAATAAAAAATAGGTAATAGGAAACAAGGGGACAGAACTTTTGCAAAAGGGAAGGGAGATAAATAGGATGAAAAAAAGAATTAAAGATGTATTACAAACATGTGCCACCTCATGATGAATGTAATCATTATGTACTGTAAACATGGACTAACACAAATTTTCAAAAAGACTACAGTGGCTGAGGATATATCACTATAAATAGCTTGGTCACAAAATCCCTTATATACGCACTAGCTATGCTTAATAAATAAGTTTCAGATATGCATGTGATTCTTCAAATTGCGAAAATGGTGACAATTATTTCTAGTGTACTGCAAGGTCTTTCATCATTGGCTTCATTTCACCAGCCTTACTACAAACTGTCCATAGTTGCCAAATATTCTACTCAGTACACATATATTCCTTCTATCTGCAATATCTTTGCTTCCTGGCTTAAAACTTTAAAACCCATTTCAAACATCATTTCTCAGGGAGAGGAACAGGAATAAAATATAGTAAATGTGCTAGCCAATCAAAACCCATGCTTCCCGTTCAATGGACGAATTGTGTTTCACAAAGTAAACTGCCATTTTAGGATTACAGTTTACATGTTAACCTCTTCAATTTCACAAAAACACACAGAACTTGACCATTTTAATAAATGAGCTTGCAAATGTAAGATCAAAATTCAGACTCTGAATTAATCCCAATAAAATTTGGTATAAAGTGGGCTGGGGATATAGCTCAGTGGCACAGTGCCTGCCTGGCAAGTGCGAAGTTGTGAGTTCAATTCATATTACCAAAAAAAACCAAAAAAAACAAAAAAACATTTTTTTAAAAATTTCTTATTTATAGTATTTTACAAAACCTTACCTAAAATCAGTTTAACTTTTAAACAGAAATAAGTGTTATTTAAAAAGGGAACAAAGTCTCTTTAATTCCATCTTTGAAAGTCAAATATTCACTTTCAAATAGTATACTTTCATAAACCATACTAATGGAGTACTAACTTGTAGCCAAAATGAAAACAATCAACAAAAGAAACAAACAATAGGCAAATCTCTTTCAGATAGCCTAATTTTGTTTATGTGATGAAAATGTTTATGTCATAAATGATGAGAAATTATGTTAAACTATTCGTGTGCCATCCCCAAATTAGTAGCCTGATTTTACACCAAAGGTCACCACCACTTAATCAGGGGGAATGATTCAAACACTTCATCAAGATACCAAGCGGCATAAATGTCCTCACTATATACAATGGTGCCACCTATGAGCAGTTTAGTTTAGCTTAAGAAAATAACTATCTTACCATTCTACATTCTGCAAAACAAAATAAACTGAAGGGTATTGCATTGAGGTTATTTCCATACTCTGAATTCCTATGTAAGAAAGTACAATCTGATTTTGTACCTAAACAGATCAAAACCAGCTATTTTTATACTAGCCAAGTTTCAGGCAATCAAATAGTCAAGCTTCAGCCAATCACAAGCAGTCAACTCATTTGATCATGCTCAAATGAAACAAATGTCTCACGTCACCATGTCTGCATATCCTAGATGCTTAGCTGCGGCCAATCACAGTTTTTCTGCTTTGCTTCTGTAGCACACAAGCCTATACAACCTTCTGCTCACAGTTAGGTGGAGCTCTCTGAATGTGAGCTGCTTCTCAGGGCTACCTCATTCACAAATCTCTCTTTGCTCAGTAAACTCTGTTAAGTTTAATTTGTGTGAATTTGGCAGGGTTGGGGTGGCGTGATTAACAGTTTGGTATTAGCCAGCTGCCCATGGAAACACAGAGGGACTGCAACCCAAGTATGCATACTCTCCAGGACCGTTATTCATACCTTCCCTTCCTCTCTCTCACTCATGAGACTGAGGATTAAGCCCAGGGCCTCCTCACTGACTTACAATTTGAGCCCTTTCAAAATTATTTTTATGTATTATTTTATTATTTAGTTGTTCGTTCTGGGCACCAACTTGTGATCCTCCTGCCTTAGCCTCCCAAACTGCTGGGATTATAGGCATGTACTACCATGCCCAGCTAGCTATTCTCTCTTGTCCCAATAGCAAGTCATGGGTGAACTCCTTAGATGCAAACTTTACAAATTTGAGTTTTGAGTTGTAACTTTGAGTGATTACTGTATAGATTAGGATTCAGAGTTGGATCAAATCAGATAAGTAAATGGATTGGGTCCAGTCAGAGTCTTCAGGTAGGTAACTTTTGAAAACAGGTTCTCCAACTCTAGTCTGGGATTACATTTTCAGAATAGTGGGTTATTTTATATACAATAATTATAGACACACAAACTGTGTATTAAGCCAGGCGTGGTGGTGCATGCCTGTAATCCCAGATTTTGGGAGGCTGTTGTGAGTTTCAGACCAGCCTGAGCTACAAAGTGAGTTCAAGGTCAGTGTTATGGTTTAAACACTGTGCCAACTTGAGAAGTCTAGCAGCTTAATTAAGTAACTCAACAGCTCTACATCCTGGGGTGTAGAGCATAAGCAGTTACCTGGCCATTGTGCCAATCTGAGAAGGTCAGAAGTCTAGCTGAGAGACTCAGCAGGGAGCCAGGGGTCTTACTTGGTCAACAACCTCATCCTATGCAAAGGAAGGCAAGGACGTTTGTGAAGCTACACCCACCCTGGGGGAGGGGGAGTCCTGGGTACTATATAAAGGAGGAGAAGAGGCTTGCTCTCCCCCCTTTTACTCTGGCTGCTTTTGCTGTGCTGCTGCCTTGAAATGTTGTTCCTATGCCATGCCACCCTGCCTTTGAGCCAGCTGATTGTGGACTGAAACCTCCAAAAACTGTAAGCTAAATCAACCTTTCTTCCCTAATTTTGGGTGTCAGGTATTTTGTCTCAGCAATGAGGGAAAAGTAACCAAGACAGCCAGCCTTGAACTGCATAGCAAGACTCTGCCTCCAAAAGAGAAAAAAACAAAACAAAACTGTGCATTTTGGGAAAAATAGGTTAAACTTACAAAGGACTACTTAGAATTACAGTAATCACAATGGTAAAGTTTTAATTTAAGAAGTACATAAGAAAAGATCCACACACCTTAGAAGCAGTGGGGTATATACATGCAGACTATTTTAAAGACTAAATGATTAAAAACTGCTTCTCTAAGCCAGGCATAGTGGTGCACTCTTGTAATCCAGCACTTGGGAGACTGAGGCAGGAGGATTGTCATGAATGTAAGGCCAGCCTGCACTACATAGTGAGACCCTGTCTCAAAACAAAACAAAACAATCCCTCAGTATAAAAACTGTCTCTCTAAAAGATTCCTTACAGTAGCTAAATGAGAAATCTTACCTTTGCAAATATTAGTAGAGAAAGAACCTCAGACATCTGGACAGTTAATCTTTTTTACAGGCCAGAAGAAACAATTCAGATCCAAATATACTGTAATCAACTAGTAAGCTTTGTATTACTGTAACTAGCACATGGTTAAAATTTTAACAAGAAAGCGACACTGAAGGTATCACAATAGCACCTAATTGCAAAATATACTGTACTGCAAAGCCGACAGTAATAAAAATAGAAGACACAAGAACAATGGAATAGAGAACACCCAGAAACAACCCCACATTTAGTCAACTGATTCTCAGCAAGGTTCTAAAATCATAGAAAGACAGCCTCTTCAACAAATGCTTGTTGGGAAAAACAGTCACATCCAAGAGACTAAAATTTCACCTCTGTCTCTCAGCCTACACAAAAGTCAACTCAAAAATGGATCGAAGACCTTAATGTAGGTTCTAACAGAATGAAACCACTTAAAGAAAATGTAGGGGAAACAGTCAATGTTTTTTCGGGAGAAGACCCAACCAAACTCAAGAAACAAAAGCAAAAGATAAAGAAAATAGGATACATCAAACCAAGAAACCTCCGCACAGTAATGGAAACAACACGTTGCACGCAGAAAGCACAGAACAGGAAACAGTGTTTGCAAACTTCACCTGGCAAGGATTAATATCTAGCATGTGAGGAACTTTAAAAATTCAACAACCAAAAATGGGCAAAGGGTATGAATAAAAAACTTCTCAAAAGAAATTCAAGTAGCCAACAAACTTATAAAAAGTTGGTCAGGGCTGGGGATATAGCTCAGCAGCATAAGTGCCTGCCTGGCAAGCACAAGGTCTTGAGTTCAATTTTTAGTACAGAAAAAAAAAAAAAAAAAAGAAAGAAAGAAAAAGAAAGAAAAGCTGTTGAACATCAGTAGCCATTAGGGAAATGCAAATCAAAACTGCAATAAGATAGGTCACCCCAGATAGAATAACTGTTATCAAAAAATGAGAATAAATGCTGGTGAAGATGGAGACAAAGGAAATCCTTGTACATTGTTGGTACAAATGAAATTTAGTACAAATACCGTGGAGTACAGTGTGGCTATTCCTCAAAATACTAAAAATAAATCTTTAACGTATTATATTAGTCAGTCTGCTCACTGCTGGAACAAAATACCCAATACCCACAACCTAGAGCCTTATGCAGCTCACAATTTCCAGTAGGTTCAGTCCATGGTTAGCCAACCCCAAAAAGAAATGTTAAAGTGGAGGAGACCTGCTCACCCCATGGCGGCCAGTTAGTAGGGACGGGAAGAGCCAAGGATAAGAAAACACTTCACCAGTGATTCCCTCAGTGAGTCAACTACAGTCAGGCACCATCTCCCTTTTTTTTTTTTTTTTTTTTTTTTTGTCTTTTTGAGACAGAGTATTACTATGCAGGTCAGGCTTGCCTTAAGCTGCTCACTTTGTAGCCCAGGCTGGTCTCGAACTTGTGATGGTCCTCCTCCTAATAGCATATTCAGCTACTAAATTCATCAATGGATGTGTTCACTGATCAGTACAGCATCACTGTGATTCAATCATTTTCCAAAAAGTTAGGAGACATTTTTATCTAAACCATAACATATACAAGTCCAGCTATCCCAATTCTGGATATATATGCATAGGAAATTACATCAACATATGTTGCAATTTAGATCTAAAATATGCCCCAAAAGACTCACATTCACAGATGGAGCCTGGTCAGAAGGGGAGGGTCACAAGGGTGTGAATCGGAAGGGTGTATTTCATCCCCATCTCCTTTCTCTCTCTGCTTCCTGGATGCCATGACATGAGCAGTTTTCTCTGCCATGCCATTCTGCCATGTAATTTCTGCCTTGGAGCTAGCCATCCATGAGTATTTTGTTCCAGCAATAGAAAAGCATACTAAAACAGAAAATTGGTACTAGGAACGGCACAGGTGCTGAGATTATGTGTGACCATGTGGTTTTAAAGCCTTTGGAACTAGTTTGTGGGAGGAGTTTGGAAAGGTTTGGAGATGCCAGCTAGAGAAGCCATAGAATGTTATAAATGGTGCTTGATGGGTGACTCTGGTCAGAATGAGAAGACCAGAGTGCTGATAGGAAAACAAAGAGGAAAGGTCAGGCTCAGGAGGTTTCAATGGAGAACTCCACTGGCATTAGCATTAGAAGCCATGTCTGATACACTCTTGCAAAAATTTTCTTGAGACTTTACAGGAGATTGAAATTAAGGGCAGTGAACTGATTTGACAGATAAAATTTCAAGCAGTCCAACATTCGGGCATGGATACTGATGGCTGTTTTTAGATAAACTGATATTGAAAATCAGGAGCAAACTGCAGAATGGAATTATTTTAAGCTTCCAGTTTCATCAGAAAAGAAGCTCCTGCAAAGCTGGGCAAAGTAGAGTGGTTGCTGTAAAAATCAGCACTAAAAGGAAGCTGAGTATCTTGCATCATGACAACTGGAAAGATGGCTTGAAGGCATCTCAGGAACTGGCCAAACCCTACCCTTCACAGACTCAAGGATGCAAAACTGTAAAACCTTCATTTGTGAAAAAAAAGTCCCTGGAATATCTACAAGAAGGGCCTCCTAGGAAATTAGTTCCTTGGAGTTCATTTCACCACGTTCAGCCATCCAGGCACTCAGCACCCATGACAAGGGTGGAGCAGGGGGTCTAGGCTACCACTCAAGCACGTGGGATACCGTGCCACATCCATTTGGTAGTTCCTGTACGGGCATGAAGAATACACGAGTTATGGTGCCATGGAGGCTTCCACCCAAATTTCATAAAAAGTTCTGGGGGGCTGGGCAATGTGCCCACAGAGGGCAGAGTGTGAAGCTGTAAGAGTGAAGCCGAAGGTGCAGTGGAGACCCAAAGAAATTGGAGAGGCCAGAAACATGGAGTATCTAAGGAAAACCACAGGCAACAAGTGGAGCCACCCAAACAGACAAGGAACGTAGGCTGCCAGGGCAATTTAAGCCCTTTGGAGCTTAGTTGTAGGTATTTAACATAGAATTGCAAGATTTAACATTTGCCCTGCTGAGTTTTGGCCTTGTTTTGCTCAGGTTCTTTTCTATTCCTGTATTGCTTCCTTCTGGAATAAGAATGCTTACTCCATGCCACCATATGTTGTAAGTATTTAACTTTCCTTTTTTTTTTTTATTTTTACAAGGACTCACAACTAAGAGTTTGCCTTGAGCCTCAAAAGAAACTTCAGACATGGAATATTTAGCAATGCTAGAACTGTTAAGACTTTGGTGACTCTTAGAGAAGGACTAAGTGCATTTTATTTGAGATGGAGATGAGTCTTTTGGGTGGAGTATTATCGTTTAGATCTTAAAAATGCCCCCAAAATCTCACATTTGGAAGTGGGGCCTGATTAGAAGGGGTGGGTCACTGGGCACATGACTTGGAAGGGTATAAGACCTATATAGGCAGAAAAATACATGTTTTCTCTCATATGTGGAAACCAAAAAAAAAAAAAAAAAAAAGGCAATCTGAATGTAGAATAGTGATTGCTTAAGAGGCTGGAAGCAGGGGAGGGAGATGAAAGGAGGCTGGAGAGTAGGTAACAAAACACAGAAATAGTAAGTTCCAGTACTGTATGGCATTATATTTTATGAATAACTAGAAGAAAGGATTTTGAAATATCCAAACACAAAGTAGTAATGAGATAGAGATGTTAGTAATTTATCAGTACATACTGTATGTACTCAAATACTACTATGTATCTCAAAATTATATACAATTATTACATATGAATCAGACTTTTTAAATGTTTAAGGAAAGATACACTAAAAAAAAACTGATCTAATCACTACACATTATATACATCTATCAAATTATTATCCCATAAATATGTTCAATTACACTAACTTTTCAAATTTGACATTTTTCATTTCAAAATAAAGTCACAAAATCTGCTTCTTACCTATATGAATGTATGTGTAACACTCTTCTACCTCAAGATGGTATTGACAAAATTAATTTATAAAAGAGCACAATTTAATTAGCTTAAAGAAAAATGAGTGCTTACATAAGTACTCAATAGACTCTTGTATAGAAACCAACCCAAAATGTTTTTCAATGTCACATACAATGCAGGAGAAAATCTTCAGTAAATGTAAGTTGAAGTTTGTTGGTTTGATTTATGCATGTTTTCAGAGTTGTCAGCATTAAATATAATATAGAAGCACAACTTTTCCTACCTAGGCTTACCAGTAAATATGTTCATGTTCTTTCTGCATTACAAAATCTATCAGCAAGAAAAATGACAAGAGAGTGGGTAGTTGTTCAGTGTTTCATTTTCATGAGCAATCTGAGAATAATTATTGTTTCAAAAGGAAGTACATTAAATATAAGTCAAATAAGATTCTTACATGAAAGATGGCTTCTCTATACCAGAAGATTTTAATATTCTCATT
>RJWM01032896.1:0-21035 GCA_004363535.1 Dasyprocta punctata | reverse complement strand
CAGGGAAGTGATATGCCTATTAAAATACCCCTGATAGAGCTGGCACACACACACTGCTGATAACCCCAGCTGGCAATGACCTTGGTGTCCTGACAAAGGCAATATTTTCAAATGGATGAATAATTCCTGAACAAAGTGTCCAGTGTCCTAAGAATAAACAAGCTTCTCATAAAAAAAAAAAAAAAAAGAAAAAATCTGGCTCCAACAACCTTTCCCAGAGATGGTGGCAGAGAGGAGGAGCCCCAGGAAGCAACAACTCTCCGGTAACCTACTATATCTTGTTCATTCCTCCTGGAGAATCCTGTAACTGAACAGGCCTCTAGGCTATGTACCCCTGATAGTTTTGTGATTTCTTTTCTGCGCTTCTGAAAAAGGAGAACATGACGTTGCCCGTTAGGTGGCTGGGCAAACCTGAGCAGTTAGGGGTCAGCCCCCCTGAGATTTAGAACGGAGCTCTGGGACACAGAAGGAAGAATCTGTGCTAGAGACTTGAGTACAACATCACTACATAGTAGCAAGACCATCTCTTAATAAGGTGGACCAGTCACCCAGGAGAGTCCAAAATGGAGTACCCACGAGGCTTTGAAGGCAAGATTCTCGAGATGAAATTAAGTGGGGGGACTGGATGGACTCTGGATTCAGCAGAAATAAACCATGTATGCAGAATTCGAGTCGTAAAACTTGCTTTGTTACCCAGGGAGTGAGGCTACAGCTGGTTGCTTTCGGCATTCATTCCTTTATTCATCCCACCAATGGTTATTACGCTCCTGCTCTGTAAGCTAACACCATCCTATATGCTGAGGACACAGGATAAACAAGGCAAACTCCCTTCCCTCCTTACATTCTGGTGGGAGTGGAAAAGCAATAAACAAATAAGTAAACATATAGGTATAGCCGATTGCTAAGAGTCAGTGGGAGTGCAGGTTTGGGTGGGCATAGCTCATAGCAGGGAAGGCCACACTGTTCAGGTGAGTCTGACCAGAGGTCTGAAGGAAGAGCGAGCCGAGTGTCTTGGTGAGTGTATTCCAGATGAGACCATCCTTCTATCAGCAAAGCAGGTAGAGTTACAGAGAGAGACTGAGTCAAAGAGACAGTTGAGAGATGGAACCAGGTAGATAAAAGAACACTGATCATGTTTGGTTTTAATTCTGAGTGATCAGGACAATTCTGGGGAGAGGGAAGATAATGCGATTGTGTACAGGAAGGTCATCCTAGCTATTCCGCTGAGACCAAAACATAGGCAGGAAAGCAGGTGAACAAGGAGGAGTTAGGAGGACCATACAGCACCAAACTGGAGATGATGGTGGTGGTGGCGTGGGCCATGACGGTGCCAGCGTAGGGATAAGATGACAATATGGATAGTTTTAAGGTAAGACCTATAGGATTTGATAATGATAAGAAGTAGGAAATATGAGGTGGAGCTAACAGTGTCAAGCTAAGCAATGGGAAGGAGTTACATTCACAGAGAAGAAGATTATGGATGAAGCAGGTATAAAGGTATGCAGAGTTTGGTTTTAAATACGCTAAGCTTGAGGCTTCTGTAAGGGTACAGGTGGAGGTTTCTGGAAGGCAGCAGATAAGTAGGTGCTGGGGCCAGGCTGGCGATGTAAACTTGGAAACCATCACTGTAGAGAAAGTGTTGAAAACCATGAACCAGGTTAATACGCACAGAGAAGTCAGTACCAATGGAGAAGAAATCCAAGGGCTGACCCCTGGGGCATCTTCCACAAGGGAGGATTAGCAAAGGATAATAAAATGTGTTTTCAAATTTTTTAAAGGCCCAGAGCAATGATGGCAAACCTTTTAGAGACCAAGTGCTCAAACTGCAACCTAAAAGCCACTTATTTATTGCAAAGTGCCAACTCTGCTCTCTCATGCACTGTTATCTGATGCAAGGGTGACTTGGTTCATGTGTTTCCCAGGGCTCTGTGTGCCCACTGCAGCATACGTGTCATCAGGTCACCACTACTGGCCTGGAGAATGAGTGAAGAATATTTTTCAAGAAGGAACCACTGATCAAGTTTGCTATTTTGGTCATATGTGAAACCAACTGAGAACTTACTATTGGATTTGGAAATTTAGTTTATGTGCTGCTGAAGCAAGCACAGGATTTAGAAATTTAGAGGCACTTGGTAAATTTATTATGGCGGGCTTATTTCTCTAACAAATACTGCTCAGTCAATAACACAATAAGCAGCTTATTTCTCAGTCATATCGCCATCCACCAAAGCATTGGGTAGATGACCCTCTATGTGGTGATTTGGGTATCCAAGCTCTTTCCATCTTCAGTGTGTGGCCCCCATGCTCACCCTGGAAGCAGGAGGAACAGCTCATATGGAAGAAGCACCTTCATGCTCCAATGCTTCAGCCTGAATGGACGCATCACCCTCACTTGGCTTCCCAGGACAAGAGCTAGTCCTGCGGCCTCATTTAATCAGGAAATGTTGCTAGGCTGTGTGCCCAGGAAAAAGAGGTTTGAGACGTCCAGACTATTCCTGCTGCAATGACCTTAGTAAGAATAGTTTTGGGGGATGGTAAAAACCCAAGACTGGTCAAAGGGCTTTCGAGAGAAAAGGGGAAGTAGAAAAATGGGATGGTAGCTAAAGGGGGACTTTGAACATCGAGTGCTTAGGAAATGCATCCTTTGTGTTAGGAGAGAAGGCAGGGTGGGTGGGCACAGATGGAAGTAGTGGTAGAAACATGGGGGACTTGTCAACCCGGCGTTCTGTTATCTCAGTGAAGCCATCACTCAAGAGTGCGGATGGGGGAGGAAGTGTTGAGGATTTGAAGAAGGATGAGAAAATGTGAAATCTTTGTCTTGGAAAGCAGCAGAGTAACTGAGGTAGGGAGACACAATAGGAGCTTCAGACAAGCACCAAGCACTCACATGAAGGTAGTGAAGCCGACCTTAAAGCAAGACTGACAGCTATACCCCAGGGCAGGTGCGGACACAGTAGGTGAGCAGGATTGAGCCACAGCTGTGGTTTTGTTAGACTGGTACAATGAAGAAAGAGACAGATCAATGGGATTTGATTGTGCATGATGGGTGCGATGATAGTGAGGGACCAGATATCAGCATCTTAATTGGTACAAAGGGCAATGAGGACCCACAGCTGAGGTGAGAAGGTAGGAGGAGCAATGATTTGTGTGTCCCCCATGAGGCTGAAGGATCATTGGTGGTACAAGACTGAGCTGGAAGGAGACAACGTGATAGAGTTGGACATTTGACATCGAGATTGTGGAGGAAGCACAAGTTTTGGTAATGCCATTGTCAAGGGCATTCTATGGGCATAAAGGATCAGATGGTTGGAGAAGGGCAAATGCGGGGACTCAGAAACTGAGTCCCAGATATATCACAGATAATGGAATTACCAACAATTAATTATGAAGAGCATTGTTGGGAAGAGCAGTGAGAGATATTGTTTTCAAACCCTCCTCGTGGAACCTGGTGCTTCAAGGGAAGGAAGACATCCTGAAGCATAAAATCTAGGCACCCAGCAAAAATATCCCCAAGAGTCTCCTTCTCCTACTAATTGCAAAATAGACAGAAAATCATCAGGGCTGCCTGGGGAGAAGCTAAACCTGCAGAAGGGAGCATCCTCTAGCTGGCCAGGGTCAGTCTCAAAATAGCCCGACTTGGCTCAGCTGCTTTCCCGGTGGACTTTGAAGAATTAAGAGTAATGGGGGAATGCTGAGAAACTGAGGTGATTCATCTAGGAGAGTACATTTCCCCACATATTTTAAGTGGAATAGTAGGCTGCTGGCTGATGATGTTTTAGAGTTCATATTTAACTACTGAGCATGTTCAAATGCCGAGGAAACTAAATACAGGCTTAGGATGAGGTCATCTCAAAGGAATAGAAGAGCTGCATGAATGGTGCAAGTTGGAAAGGTCATTCGGGGCTATGAGGTGGACACCAGCCAGGAGGGTGGCATCTCCTGTCAAGTCCTGCCTAGGTGTATACTGTGACAGGGGTGTGCCCAGAGAGGCCACAGTAGTTACTGAAAGAAGACATCGCCCCTCACCTCACTCACAGAGTACAGCTGTGGTACCCAAGGTCCTCACTGACAGAACTGCACTAGCACTGCCCAGAACTACAGAGCAGGTTCTGCGATCTGCCAGGTCATCTGCTTCCCTGAGGCAAGAAGGGGGCCATGCTCCATGTTCTCTTCACCATTTACTATCGATGCTCAAGAATCTAAACACCAAAAAGACCCCTTCTCCAAAGTAAATCACTGCTGCCCCTCAGTGCTCTGGCCACAGAGTGGAAGAGCCTATGCAGAGTGTATGTAATCCCAGCACTCTGGGGAGGTCAAGGCAGGAGGGATATATATTTGAGCCTGTCCCAGGCAACATAGCAACCTAACAACCTAGCAAGACCCTGTCTCAAAAAACAAAGAAGTGAATCAGGACAAAGACCCTGGGTTCAATCTCCAGCACCAAAACAAAAATTGAACCAACAAACAAAACACCTCGTTGGGCAGGTGTTAGTTTGACAAGGGTGCACCACCTTACAGGACCATCCCAGACAAGCAATCAAAGGCCCTCCTTGCACATGGTGGGAGCTGAAACCCAGTTCCGGATAATTACTATTATACTGACAGCCACGCCACCCGAGTTGCTAATAACAGGTAGCCAGAGCCCCCAAAACTGTGAGGATGGGAGAGGAGATCTGGTGTTTTCAGGGGAGAGGGGACCCACAGTGTCCCCTGCAGTCTGTGATTCTGCATCTGATCTCTGTCGTGGTGCCTGGAGCATCGTTGTGCTGTTGACCTGCCTTGCAAGCAAAGGGCATGGGGCCATGTGCCTGACCAGCTCCCTGGCCCACCAAGCCTGCAGGAGATGTTGCTTTTCCCATCTGGACTGGCTTGTTAAGTAAGAGTACAGCACTGCAAATGCCTCCTTAGCCTTGATCTGAGGTTTGAGGTCAAGTTCAAAGACCGGTGGTCTAGTGTAAACACGCAAGGACTTTGGATCAAGGGCAGCCCCTAAATAAAATTGTTATATAAATGTATCTTTGGAAGTCTTGCATCAAAGGAAAGAGTGGCCCTTTACCTCACCTCCTAGGGTCCTGCAGCATTTTTGCATCCTGCCCTCCTCTGTCCTGGGAATTCATGCTGAGGTGGAAGTGGCCACAGTAACTCCCTATGCTGAGATTCCATCTTAATTCAGCCTCTGACACCACATTACGCAAGGAACAACATGCTAATAACAGACATTTTGGGGTTTTTTTGTTGTTTTTTTTTTTTTTTTTGCGGCACCGGTGATTGAACTCACAACCTTGCACCTGCCAGAGCAGGCGCTTAAGGCACTGAGCCAAACTCCCAGCCCTAGTTTTTTGAGGCAGGGTTGCACTATGTAACTCAGGCCGGCCTTGCGCTCGCGTTGTAGCCCAAGCCGGGCTCGAACTCACAACGCTCCGCCTACCTCAGCCTCCCGAGTGCTGGGATTAAAGGCATGCGCCACCACGCCCGGCTTAATAACAGACATTTTGGATGGGTCTCTAGGAGGCTGGTAGGAGAGAATTTTCAGGGTAGAGTGAGGAGTCAGGGGCCCCCTGATAATAGTAACAACACGCACTGAAATAGTATCTGTCACCAAGAATACAGATTTACTGGAAGACTACTTTAAATCTTTTATAGAACAACAAGGAATTTTCTTTCTCCAGAATTGGAGATCAAATCCAGGGGTGCTCTAGCTCTAAGCTACACCTTCAGCCCTTTTTATTTTGAGATGCAGTCTCACTAAATTGCCCAGAATGGGCATGAATTTGCAATCCTACCCTGCTGGGAACTTGCAGTCCTCCATGGAAGTCTCCCAAGTAGTTTGGGATTACAGGCACGGGCGGCCATGCCTGACCCAACAAGGGATTTCTAAATGAAGGGGGTGGGGTGGAGGGGAGGAGAAGGAGAAGGAGCAGGAGAAGAAGAAATAAGGGAAGAAAAGAAAGAAACCAAGAAGCTAGTAGAATGGGGGATTGATTTTTAAAATGCATATCTATATATGTCATTTGCTCTCTTCTTTTACCCTATGCAGGGGCTAAGATTATATTGAGGCCCATGACGATACACTTCAAGACTTCTTTTTAAATATTATTTCCTTGGAAGGCAGTTCTCAAAGAGCGGCCCAGTAAATTCGAGGTCCTTGAACCTATTTTGTCCATCCTTGACATCAAAACTATTTTCATAGCCTGAGGATAGGACACCTGACTACGATCCTACTTAGGGCCCTCTTCACTCCAGAACCCAGACTGCGAACAGTCTTCACAGGACTCCAAATTCGCCCCCTACCCGCCGAGAGTCTGGGGGTTCCTTCAGCCTCCAGTTGCGATCAAGAGACAGGGAGGAGGAACCACCTGCCAGTGCCTGCTGGGGGCCAAGGTTTAAAGATGTGGCTTCCTAGCTGAGGCCCAGGTTGGGCAGAGGCTCTTTCATGCAGTGGTGCTTGCCTGGCTCCGAGGAAGCTGTACAGCAGCTTCTGGGATGCTCTCTGTGGAAGTGGTAGGGGTGCAGGCTCGGAGTTGTGCTAGAGCTCTGGGGTCAGCCTCTTCAGGAAACCCCAACCTGCAGGACTCTGGGAAACAGATGAGTCTAAAAATGTCTTTTTTTCACAAGTTCCAAGGGTGGCTTCAGTGTGTGTGTTTGTGTGTACAAGTAAAATATTTTATTTCTTAAAAAAAAAGACATAGCTACCTTTTTTTTATCCAGTTGGGTTTCCCAAAGACTACATGATGTGTGATGACTTCATTGCATCCAAAAGGGTTCTATGGTCCAAAACAACGGAAAAATGCTTTTAGCCTCTGAAAATTCACAATGTCTAGTAGCATACTATAGGCTCTGACAAATTCTGAACTAAAAAACCCATTTAACCTGGTTTATACATTTCAAATTTACTGAACTATACAACTTACCTTGGTTTTGTTTGGTTTGGTTATCTTAACACATGTTGCTGCTACATTTTGCCAGATACTCTGCCAAAGGTAAGATGTTGAGCCAGAATTCTGACCAAAGACTTTATTAGAGCTCCTTTCTGGACCTGAAGGGAATAGTCAACAACAGAGCATAGAAGATCAGTGGCTAAGAACAGAGACAGATGATCTCTGGATTCTCTTTTAAATGAGCGCTCAAACTCCAACTCTGCCATTTACTAACTGTGACTTGGAAAAGTTACTTAACCTCACTGTGCCTTATATTCTTCATACCTAAAATGGGAAAGATTAGATATCATAGAATGGAGTCTCCCACACAGTAAATGCTATGAAAGAATTAGGTTAGTAGATTATATATGATGGTGTCAAACCTGCAGGTCTAGGTCCAGACTCAAAACCAGGCCACTAACTAGTGTTGTGACCTGAGATAGGCCTCTAGTCTGCCCTGGACCCCAATTTACCTAAGCATCAAATTAGAAACTGAGATGAACAGCTCTTAGGCCCCTTTTAGTGCTGCTGTTGTGAATTTCTTGCAGAGTCACCCCAAAAAGAATGGAGAGGCAGGAAGAGGGGGTCTAAGAGACTCAGGTCCCCGGTGGTGGCAGCCACAGGGAGGAAGTGTCAGACTTTGAGGACAGAAAGCATCTTCTCCAGGGCTCTGCCTCCCAGTGCCCTGTTTCTCACCTGCCCAGGTGTCAAGGAGCAAGGAGATGGGATTTGATGCCGCACCCCATCCCTGGCACACCAGCAGACCCCCACCCCTATGCAACTGGGTCTTTAAAAGGGGCCCCTGGGTAGGACCCTGCCCACTCACCCCAAGCTCAGGGAAACCTGTAGACCTGTTAACGCCTTGGTAAGACACAACAGCTGCTGCCTCTGTACAAATCCTTGCAGTGTGGCCTCAGAACAGCTGGGGATGAGGAGAATGCACTGGGTGAAAAACGCCCAAAGTGTGGGAAAGCACTGAGTTGTTGGCAGCTGTGGGCCAAAGTGGAGGAACCCAGCATAATCTCTCACATGCTAAACTGGGAACGTGTGAGCGCCTGGTTTCACTTGTGCTTTAAAGGAAAAAAAAGCAAGTAGCAGCTCAGCGACATGCATGGCACAGCCATAGTTTGGCAGGTGAGCCCACATGAGAGAGAGATGGTGACTTGCTTTCCCAAACTGCTTCTGAGGAGGGAACCTGGTGGCTTTCGTGTTTCACTTTCACTGAAGAAGTTAAATTTGGGAACACCCAAAAGAATCTCACTTAACTCAGAAAAGACTGGCTCAAGGGCTTGTCAAAAGGAAGTTTTTCTGAGAACTGCAACTTGCTGAGAGCTCATGTTCTACAATGCATCCTTGGAGTAACCACCCAAATACCCTCCCTCTAATGCAGCGAATCACTTAGAAATGCTTTCAGCTGCCACTACAGTGGTTTAAACATGTAAAGTTAATGTTTGTCATGTCATGAGAAATGCAGCACAGGTGATTACTGGCATCAGTTCAATGGCTCAGGAAAATGGGGCTGAGTCTTTGTGATTCTTTAGTCTTTTTCCCCCATAACCTCATTGTGATGTCTGTTGCAACTCCAACCATCACATCCACACCCCAAAAAACAGGAGGCAAGAAAGATGGAATAGCAAGCAAGGATTTCCTAGAAGTTCCAGGCAGTAACTTTCTCTTTCATCTTTTGCAAGAGAGGCTGGGAAACAGGCTTTTCACTAAATATTTGCTAACTCGGGTAACCTTGCATCTCTGTTACTAAGAAAGAAGCCAGGGTGGCTATCAGATAGGAAACCAGCACCCTGCTTGCTGATGCCTGGAGAGGTGCTTAAATGAGAAGTTGCTGCCTGCACTGGTGCTTCTAGGAGTGCTTGTTATACAAAAAATTTGTTATGTGAAACATGCATCTGACCTCCAGGTCTCCCTTACTCTGAGGAGGTGAACCTGACTTGCATTCTAGGAGCAGCCCCAGTTCCCAGTTCAACTGGGGTAGGAAAGAAGAGGATTCAGGTCACAGAGAAATCTCTGAGAAACAACTAACTCCTTCCTAGATCAAAGCCATCATGCTTGGCAGCTGAAGGTGGATGCTGATGGAGTGGGGAGGAGGGGGGAGAAAGCAGGGTCCCGAAACTTCAAAGCCTAACAATTTAGAAGCCAGCCAACACATATGAAGGGGAAGTTAGAGAGGCAATGTAGGCATCAGCTCCGGCATAGACTCGGGAGTGGGCAGCCCAGAGCTGCCAGAAAAGAGGAGGAAGATGCTAGAAGATCACACAGGCAGAATCGCCGGCAAGAAAAGCATACCTGGCCTAAATTCCCAGGGACCACCATGGATCCCAGACAAAATGTCATCCCAACATTCTAGCTTTCCATCAGCACCAGAAAACAAGGCACTGGGACTTACCAAGATCCAACCAAGACCGCAGAAGGAAGAAGATTGAACCAAAACCGTAGATGGTGTAAAAACACCATTGCCACGAAACAACCTCCCCGCTTCTGGGAAAACACTGGGGCAGGTGGATGGGGGGATAGGTGGAAGAAAAGGGACACTCTGTCCTGGACTTTCTTCAGATTTGGGAGCACAGAAGGCTAGCAGGACAAAGGCATTTTGCAGAGAGGCAAAGTGGGGAATACAAGTGTGGTTGGCTTCCCCCTAAGTCTACATGTTTCCAACTGCGATTCCCTGCTTTCCGCCATTACCATATGTCCACAGATTTTAAAGTCACAGTAAATGCCAGAGCGAGCAGCTGTGGAATGATTCACACCTTTGCCCATTTCCAGCACCCCTATCTGATCACATGGCTTCAATCATGACCCAGCTCTGGCCCGGCCCTTTCAGCATAAGGGTCATGAGGAATGACCTGTGGCACTCTTGTGGGAATCCTGTAGAATCACAAATGGACCCCTGGGCTTTGGGGACAGTTTTAATCCCCCAAGCTTAATTTTCAAAACATTTCTTCCCTCAATGGTATGTTTTAATCATGTAAATTTTCACAGGTATGCGGAACAGAGACTGTTGCTTCCTATCTTCAGGGTTTTGTTCCCATCACAACAGGAGGAAGTTTGTGTAGAGACTTTATGGGGTCTAGCCCAGGCTTTGCTACTTACTTGCTGTGTGATTTTGGACATGGTATTTAACCCATCTGTGCCTCAGTGTCCCCAGTGGTAAGAGGAAACTAACAACATGGTCTGTCTCATAGCACTGTGGCAAGGCACTGACACAAGGAAACTGCCAGGAACAGTGCTAGCTATTGTCATTAAATAACTAGCGTGTGTTGCTGGCCTCTCCGGCTTTGTCAGGGTTGATCCTCAAGGGTTAACTCCCGCAGGGATGTGTTGGCCCAGTTAAGCTCTGGCCAGGGACAGGCTGCGTGTTCTGCACACCCCCCTCTACGTGTCCACCTGTCCTTGTCCTGACTGGCATCTTCCGCAGTGCAGGGAACAGGTCTCCTGCTCCCAGTTACATCCCTGGCCACCTGCACTCTACAGCGTGAGGGGATGAAGGAAGACCATGGCTGAGCAGGATCAGGGTGGGGTCCTTGGCTTGGAGTCATCTTTTCACTTCGTTGCCAGACGGGCAGAGTTGCTCCGTTAGCCCATCGCAGTCCATCCAAGGCATCTGATTGTTTGTACATCTCTGGAAAAGCTCGCTCTTTGGGAAAGAGAGGAACAGATCAGGCCTGTTCAGCCTCCAGATGGGTCGGCACTGCTCTCAGGAAAGCTGCTCAGGGCTTGGAGGAGCTGCCGGCTGCACAGAGGGAGCTGGAACCTCACCAGATAAGGAGGCTGACTTGAAAGGGACAGAGTCGCTCTGACATCTGCTCACCCTCTCGGCTCTGAAGGTGGCAGGAGAATGGTAATTGCAGGCCACAGCCAATGGAGGGACAGAGGGGGCACCACCACAGCCCATCCTTTCAGGGATGATCACTGCAGGTCCACGGGGCAGCAGGACAGGAAGTATGGAGGGATCCAGAAATGCAGAACCAGAACCAGCAGTGTTTGGGTTAAGTCTGCCTGAAGCGGGCATCTATGACTTGCAGCCCCATTCATTGGTGAGCAATGCAGCAGGAGCCCGGCAAGGACAGAGCAACCCATTCCCATTACAAGGGGAGGAGGGGGTGCTGGGAAGCTTCAGAGCCCCCTGTCCCCACTTTTGCTCATTTTGCCCAGCAGCTCTGCCCAGCCACAGCCCCCCTCCATGTGAGGAATGTCACAGAAGACTGCCAGATGGGGCGCTAGAAGGAGCCCTCCAATTCCAGCCATTCCCTCGCACTGCCACTGTGACCATACCACTAGGATGATTGTGGAAAGCACAGGCTTGGCACCTGCCCAGCTCACATCCACAGGGCTAGACAAGGGATGGCTGAGTTTGCCCTCTGACCCCTGCACAGGCTCGTGACTCACTGGACTAGCAGTCCACACCCAGCTGCACGAGGACTTAACAAAACCGGGCTCCTGGCTTGAATGGCGGGGCAGCCATGCTGGCCCTTGTGAGCTGTGACAGCAAAAGCCTGTCTGGAGTGGGGAGGGAGATGGGGAGAAATGAAGACAGATGGATAGGTGGAAAGGAGCCCCCAGGAGTGAGCTGCTGAAGTCCCAGCGTTCTAGGCCTCCCTTCAGATTCAGCCTCATGCCCTGCACAGTTTCTGACAGTATTCAGTCCCCTTCCTACTCAGGGTCCCATTTTTCGCTTGTTTGACTCACTTTCTAGTCATGTGTGCAGAAGCTCTCCCTGTAAGGTGGTAATTCACAGTTTCCTGAACGCTTCTTTCACGTGTTACCTTGTTTGGATTCTGCTTCTCATGCTACTACAGGGAGAAGGTAAGGAAAGTATCATCTCATTTTATGGCCAAGGAAGCCCAGGCCATGACCACTCAAGGTCTCCAGGTAGAGGGGCAGGTCTTTCTTTCTCTCCCCCTTTCTTCTTTCTCCTCTCCCATGTCCCAAAGGAGAGAGAGAGAGAGAGAGAGAGAGAGACAAAAACTCCATTATTCTCCCAAAAGAGAGAAAATCCATCTTCCCTCTGCCTCTGGCACACAAATCCCCCCTGTTCTGGACCAGTGGAGGCCAACCTGGAAAGCAAGACATTACTTGATCATATGCAAATTTCACCCTGCTGCCAAATTTCTGTTCCAGAGAGAGCATCCTGCTTCTGGACACTCCCTAGGTGCTAAGCTCCCTGCCTGACAGGAAGCTGCTCGAGGACTGAGCTGTGGGTCTTCGGTCTGAGATCCCACATTTGCCTCTTGGTTCATGTTGCAGAGTGACCCCAACTATGCTGGCCCAGACGCAAGTGCTGCAGGGTCCTCCAGCAATATCTTCCCAGGTGAGCGTTGGGCTTTGAATGTTTCCTTCCTTCCTCTCTTCATCATCTACTTTGCTTCTCCTTATCCATCCTTCCCTGTGTGAGAATAGAACCTCCTGGGAATTCAGTCTGATTGGGTTCTAATGTGAGTTCTGCGTTTTGGTGCTCTCCTCATGACTGGTGGGGTAGGTGGTGAATGAGTAAGTGTTGGATTCTTATTTCTGGGTTTGGGAGGGGGGAAGGGGGACAACCCGCATCCTAGAAATCCACTTAGGAAGAGAGGGATGTAGGAGGATTGTTTCAGAAGGCAAAGGCTGGTTCGCAAGTGGAGCCTCGGGCTGTCTGTGCAAGACTGATGCAGGCACTGGGCAAGCAGCCTCCCAGTAACCCTCCCTCCTCTGCCGCCATGTGCCGGCTTTGGGGGGTGTCATCGCTGCCTTTCATCGTGAGTATGGACAATTAACAGCCAAGTCTCCTTGTGAGGGTCTTCTGTGTAATCAAATGCACTAGCCTGACATCCCTCAAAAGCGGGAGCAGTGCCTCCTGCCTGTAAAACGGCTTTTCTCCGTGCCTGAGTGAGCATTTGCTAGATGTCTGGTTTTCTGCCTTTCAAAGAGTAAGTGACTAACTGGGTATATTTCACAACACATCTGTAAGTAATTAGTTATTTTTATACTTTGATGCCCTTTAAAATATTACCTGCCAACACTTGGGCTATGTGCTGGTATGCAAATTAGACATAACAAAGGAAGAGAGAAGTTCTTTGCTCTTGAAAAATCATATTTATAAAGTTAATGAGATTTGCGTATTACATCAGGGAACTGAGGTTAGAATATAAGACTTTATAAATATAATATTTGGCAATAATAAAGATTCTCTGGTGTTTTTCCTACCCCAGATCAAAACTTTTCATCTATGTTAAGGTTTAATTAGATGAAAAACAAAATTTTCACAAAACCAAAATACATAGACTCCAACTTCAGGAACAAGGCAGGCATTCTGAGTTGAATATTTATGATTAACAGTGCCAAGAACAGGCGCTTGGTCTTAAAAAATATACCTTTACATTTAAAAATCTAGTTAAATCAACCATTTCAATAAGTTACCCATTGAGGCCAGATAATTGTATACTTTCTTAGATAAAGGAGAAAATATCAGGAAAATTCAACCCAATAAAAGAAAATGACTAAAAAAAAAAAAAGAAAGAAAATAGAAAAGAAACTTACACTGACAAATGAGTACATAAAAATCACCATATAATCACATCTAATCTACAAGTAAACAAGTTAATTTCTGAATCCAGCCTGGTCACTTAATGGTATTTAACCAGCAGATATTCTGATTACAGGAAACCATCTCTATCTTACAGCATGAGTCTATTTAGTATTAAAATAAAAACATAATTAAGTTTGTACTTTCTAAAGAATCAGATATTCACAAAATATACTAAAAACTAAAATAATTCTGAGGGATGATTCAATGGCAGTTTAGGATCTTGAGTACTTGAGAACATAACTACAAATATGAAATGACACCTGTCCCTGTAGCCATGCGCTAGCACAGAATAGCTGTGAACAAGTTGACAGGATGTTGCCCTCTTCTAATTGGATATCCTGAAGGGCATGAAGCAACCAGAAATCTGTGGAATCCCCAGCTCACTTAAAAGAGGAAAGAGTTCATGTCAGTTTTCCCTTTTATGGGGTACACTAAGGCATGGTCCCCCATAAAATTCACTATGAATGAGCGAATGACAGAGAGTTAACTTGGAATTTTCCCATTTCTTGAGAATATTTCTGGTGCACAAAGCTGAGATGTGTGATAAATGACCACATCTTCCAAGAAGAAACACCTCACCATCCTTGAAGGACTTCTCAAGAGTCGGCCAACACAATGGATAGACAGACACAGATGGAGTTTGGGCTGGGTTGCAAGGAATTTCTAGTAAGAAGTTTTGTGCATTTATTTTTCTTTTCCTCTCATTGGGGCTGCCTCCCCTACAGTGGGGACAAGTAAGGGTGGCTTCCTGATATCACTCAGGTTAGGGAGCGTTAGACAGGAGCTGAGCCCTAAGTCTCCCATCCTTGCTGACCTGCAAGGTCTCCGTGGCCTCTCCTGGCTGCCAGTATTCAAGAAACTCTCAAGCAAGACTTGTACTTCTGAACCTGCTGGGACAGATGTGTCTCCCTGTGGGCTACATGGGCTCTGAGGATGGTAGCTAAGCTTGCGTCCTCTTGATGGGACTGGAGCCAGGGTAAGGAGAACCTGGCATTCAATGGCCTTGCGTGATGTGCTATTGGTACTGGAGCTGCAGGGGGGTCTGAGCCCACCAGAGAAGGCTCTCTCCCCAAGACCAGGAACTGCAGGGCACTAAAGTGCCATGTAGAAAATAGGCCCAGCAACCTAGCATTTGTATTCAGAGAACACGAAATGATTGGTTACAGCAGCCACAGCTAAGGAAAAATATATTTTGATTTCTTTTCATTCTTCACTCTGCCATACCTCAGGAGCCAGAGCAGCTACTAAAGGGCAGGAGACAAATAATGTAAGACAGACTGTGCAGTCTTTTGATTGTGAGTCAGACCTGAGCTGGGCAGAAAGGGAAATAGTTTGGGATCTTATGGGAAACAGTTTTAAATGTACATTAGACTGAGCTTTTTTGCTACTCTAACAGTTCAGTAACACCTGAAAGGGGCTGCATAGTCTTGGAACTGCTTGGATGTTGACTAGAATAAAAATCTCTGGCCGGGCAGATTGAAAGGGCCATCATGGGATAAAAAAAGAAGCAACAGCTACATTTTCCTGGTTAAGCCTCATCAAGTCCTGCCCATTTGATTAATTCTATTCTATTTGACAAAGAAATGAAAGGACAAATGGGCGAATGTCCATATAATTTGCCACTGTGGGACTTACCTGTGCAGCGCCCCTTGCGCACCCTGCATGTAATGAGTCCAGATGATGTCCTCCCCTTAGCTGCCACCAGGGGATAGGATGAGGCTCCTCCATCCACTCTGGAAGTGCAGCTGGGAAGTCACCATGTTGGTGAGTCAGGGGAGGTCAAGCTTAGGTTATTTTCTGCTGTGGGTTGATTATTTACCGCTACCTTATCATAATGGTTGAATGATACTTTGACCCCAACAAGAAATGATTTCTAGGGGACAAGTTGGCAAAGTACCTAGATGTGACATCATCCTATGGAAGTACAGGGACGAGGAGGCCTCTGCCTTGGACTGCTCAGAACAGTCCCTGACAATAAGTCTGAGAACACTGCAAAAGGTGGAAAGTCCCCTCTCTAGTGCCTTCCATGGCTCTGTGCATAGTGGGCGACCAACCCTGTGCAGGAAGAGCAGATGTTTGTGCTTTGCCTGTTTCTCCTCAGATGAGCTGAGCACACTCTTGCAAAGGCAATGGTGAAAGAAGTTAGAAAGGTCCCTTTTAACCCCACCATTTAGTGCAGAATTCACGGTGGGCTCCTCAGCGTTGCCCCCTGTTTTTCTTTGGTAAACTGAATGTGTGGTCCTAAAACTGACTGATGACCTGTCTGTCTCTCCTTCTAGCACAAGAATTTTATTTTATTCACAATTCTATCTTAAGTGCTGGGCACAGAATAGACCCTCGATACATCCTGGCCAAATCAATGAACTGGATTTGCTCTGATGGTTCTCCCTGAGACAGGTGGAGGTGGTACCTTTGGTAGTTCAGATGCTGGATGTCCCCAAAGGCCTATGTTTTGAAGACTTGGTCCCCTGCCTGGTGATATTGGAAAGTAGTAGCACCTTTGAGAAGTGGGGCCTCATGAGAGGTCCTGAGGTCATTGGAGGAATTCCCATGAAGGGGACTCTGGTACCCAGTGTCTTCACCCCTCTCCTTTGTATCTCAGTCACTAAGCTCTCCCTGACATTACCATCAGGCACACCCACCTGAGCCCAAAGTAATGAGTCTGCTCCATCAAACTGTGAACCAAAATAACCTTTTTCTCTTTATACCTTAATTGGTTCAGGTACTTTGTGATAGTAGCAGAAATCGGACTATAGCAGAAATCAGACTAACAAATTACCATACCCATTTAAAAAAAAAAAAAGAGTAGCTAACACACAGAAGAGTGAGTTAACTTCAGCCAGGGTCCCACGGTGAAACGGTAGAGGGACTGACACCAGAACAGGTCAATGGACCTCAAAAAATAACCACGAAGCCAATTGCATTAGTACAAGCCAGAAGCAAACTGCCTGGAGGCCAGGGCCCCTTTACAGAGCACAGGACTCAACACAGACCCTGGACAGTCAGAATAGCATCGCCTCTGCCTTGTGGCATTTCACAGCTTACCAAAGGATTTTATAGATGTTAACCTGCTTATTCCTCATAGCAACCCCCAAAGAGGCACAGCAGTCATTTTTACGTACATTTTAAAGACTGAAAGAGGCTAAAGCACGTGCCTATAGATGCACATCTGAGGCATGAGGACCTCAGTCATAGGACCCCAAATCTGTGACCTTCCCACCAAACCTGGTCACACCTAACCGAAGAAAGCACATGGGGCATCTTCAGGATCCAGGCAGATGTCCCTCTGAGCTGTGGACCAGGGCTGGGAGGAGAAACGGCCTTCCATTCACCCTACTGAAAATGGCGCTCTGATTCCCAGGAGACACAGAGACTCAGTCCCACCTCCTGGGTCCCCAGCTGTGTCCCGGAGGTTTGGAGAGTCCGATATCACTTTGGGCCACACCCCATGCTATGCCTGTCTGGGTCAAATTGCTGGATACAGAAGTGTTTCTGGGGTGAGGACATTTGGGAGAGGCTACTGCACCCACACCATAATTTCCACTCCAAAACGTCAGACAAGAAGTGGGGCCGCCAGCATTCTTCCCTCACGCTTTTGTTTCTGCTGCCAACACCCAATGTGTTTCCATCTTTTTGGCCAAGTGTCTTCACACAGAGATAAAAGAGCTCCTAACGCCTGGCATATTCTGGGGTCTAATGGACAAAGCCGGGACCAGAAGAAGGAATGGCTTTCGAGGTTTTGTTCAGATTATAGAAAGAGATGTCAAAAAAATGGCTTTTTATGTCCATCTCAATACCAGCCCAATGCTGAAGGTGACAAATGGCACGCTGTGCTACGTTGCCCAGTTACGTTCCAAAAAAAAAAAAAATTCAAGAGGAGAGCCCTAATTTCCTTTTTTTTTTTTTTTTTTTTTAGTTTTTAATGACAAAGCATATTTAAGCAGACTAAATTTGGTAAAATAAATAAATAAGTAAATATAAGCTCAAAGGCTTCAATTTACCAGAATTCATTTTAGAAGCTGGAAGAGGCATGAAAGGCAAAAAATTCTACTCAAATAGTTTCCAAGGAAAATTCCTGTAACCTTGAAGAATAATAAAGGCTCATGGATATATTTGGAATTTCTGAATGGCAGGACTGTTTCCCAAGAGCATTTTTTAACATCTCAAGTGAAAAATGAGAACAAGGCCTAAATTGTTTGGTAAAGAGCAAAGAACCCTTTGGAGTAAGAAAAAAGAAGGAGTCTGGAAAAGTCAAAAATGCTCTAAGGGGCTGGAGTTTTAGATGAAATATGAACAATGGTAGCTCTGGCCAGAAACCTTTGCACGTTGCGCCTCATGTAACCAATGTACGTCACAATCATCTCTATTAATAACTTCGAGTCCACTTCATGCCACCTTGAGCTTTCTAACATCTCCTTTTGGTTTTAACACAGAATGCTAGGGCCTGGGGTTCTAGTGAGTGGGACCTCGCAGGCACATGGGGCCAACCAAGTCCCTTCTCTGTTCCTGAGGGACTCGAGGCCATCGACAGTTCATGTCCCGAAATCTTCCTCAAGCATGCAGTGGAAGATGGGCTGAGCGAGGAGTTTGGAACAATATAGGAGAGCTGAACCATGGCGAGGCTTACAGTTGCTTCAGGATAGCGACGGAAGCACTTTCAGGAACACAGAGCTAATGTTCTCAGGGCCTGTGGGTGGACTTAGAGGCCCCCTGATACCCCCCGACACTGTCACCATTCCCAGGTTCATGCATGCAATGTGGGGGTGAACACGTGGAAATGACCCCAGCTCTCTAGAGCTTCTCAGAAACTGGTACTGGGGCTGAGTTTCAGGAGCCAGGCTGCATAAAGTGCCCATGGCCACCCTCGTCCCCAGCTGTGTCCGAGACACAGGGCACAAAAGACACCTGGAAAGCTTCCTCTTCTGGCCTCAAATCAGCTGTTAAAGCAGAAACCTGTGGGGTTCCACAGGCTGGGGACCCCTGCAGGCTCCTCTGGGACCTGCTTGTGTTATTAGGTTTCCGACTAACCCAACAGTGTTTATTTATACCACATTTTAACGTCAAATGAATGAAGGGAGAGTTGCTGAATGACTTTGGCGACATGGTTCAGATTTTGAACTTTTGCCCTTTGGCAACATCATCTCAATGGTTTAACACAAGCAGCAAACACTCCCAGTGACTTCCACTCCTCTGGTGACTCCAAAACACACTACACGCTCTCATCCCTGTCTCCGGCCTCCTTCACCTGCCCCAGCAGCCTTCGGTCAACTGAGGTGGGCCTCATCTCTCATTCATGTAAAGGGACTAAACATAGCCCCTCCCCTCTCTAAGACCCTTTCCCTAGGGCTGGGCTGCAAACCCTGAGCCCGATCCCTGGTTCTAGAGAACTATAGTAGCAATTAGGGCTGCACAGGCTAAGCCCGCGCTTCACTTGAGTGTCACTGTGCTGCTGCTGTTGTTGTTTCTAACCTTCGCTGCAACAGGAACAGTCTGTTAATGAGAAGCACTTCCCTTTCAGAGCTGTGAGCCACTTACCTTCATTCCCAGTGCTGTAGGAAATGGGAAAGAGGTGTCATGGAACCTGTGTGAGCACAAGTGGATCCTACTCAAAACCCCTTCAAAGACTGTAAAGAGCCAAGGTCTCATCAAAGTACAGCATCTGGTGCAGTTTGGCTAACTTCAAAAATATGGAGACCTGCTGGGGATTTAGCTCAGTGACGTAAGTGCCTGCCTGACAAGTGCAAGGTTGTGAGTTTGATTCCCGGCACCAAACAAAACAAAACAAAACAAACCCCCCCCCAAAAAAAATGGAGACTGGACAGCTGTAACATGCTTAGAAATACATCTATAGCTATCTCTCTATATCTATCTATTGAGAGATAGATATCTATTGATTTAATATCTTGGGCTTAAAGCACGCAAACTTAACCAGTCAGCATCTGTAATTATGTGTCAAGCACCAGGTTAGAGTTAGACTCAAATAATATATGTGTGCACAGATGCACCTGGATCTGTGCTTTCTGCAGGCTCTGGGTGTTATATCTATCCTGTGATCTCCCTTACCTGTCTCTAAGACCTTGGGAGCTGCAGGTGCCTGAGTCACTTGTGACTCCTCCCCCCCACGCACACACACCAACACACATTCACAGTTCCGGGCTATGAGTCTCACACACAGATGTCAGTAACTCTACTGACACGCTAAAGAGAATTTGGTTATTCAGATGTTTGTTGAGCTCTGGTTATGTCCCACACACTGGATCAAGCCCTGAAAGGCACTTGGACAAGTAAGTAAAGACTCTGAACCCTAGAAGGTTCTATAATCATGGTGGGCATGGAGACCAGCTCACATTTGGGTAGACCTAAGCCCTAAACAAAGGAAGAAGTAAACAAGTGAACAGGCATAGAATGGGTATGACAATAGTTTGCTTTGACTGGCAGTGCAGAGTTCTTCGTATTATCTGGGGCTGAGAATAAGAACTTATTCTACTAACTTCCTCACTGCCAGTAAAGCCAAAGGTCAAAGAGATTTTCATTGTCACCACTGGCAGAAGTACACATGCCTGGATACAAGCCCTTTGCCACTCCATCTCTATGGCTTTGACAACCAATACTCAGCCCCATGGTTTTTCTCAGAAACATAGAAAAGTAAAGCCACTCCAGTGTCCTAGGGACAGGGACACCAGGGAAAATAAGATAGAAGGAAGGTGATTTGTAGGAAAATTTCAGAGGTAGGCTGCATACTTTCAGAACATATCCAACATTAAACATACACCCAGCCCATCCATCCATCCATCCATCCATCCATCAGTCCACCCATCCATAAATCCATCCACAAACCCAGTCTTCTATTACCATTTCTAGCTTTTCTTTAGAAGTAAAAATTAAAAAAAAAAAAAAAGAGTTCCAACATATTTATTGGATTGGAGGCATGGAGTGGAGAGGGACTTCCAGTTTAGACACAAACTATCAAGGAACAAAAGCTATGTCTCCTCAGATCCTCCCTGGAGCACATACCCTCTGTGATCTTCTTTAAAAAGTCCCTAAGTTTTAGGAGAAAATGAAACAAACCACCTTGCTTGTGAAGGTCCCACTTCTTTGGAGTTTTGAGGAAATGCAGTCAATGCGACATCACCCAACTCTACCCGCTACCTAATACTTACTAATTTTAGAGCAAAGAACATGCAACCTGACCCAGGATGTGTTTCTATTTGCCATGGAAGAAGGCATGTTTCTCCACCGGCAAGGAGGACGGACTTGGAAAACAGGTTTACAGGAAAGAAATGTAGAATTTTGGCACAGGAATTCTCTGGAAATGTCTACCATCCCACCAAGAAGCAGGAAGTATGAGAATGAATGTGTGTTTTGGCTTCTTTGAAACAAAATGATTTAATTTTAAGAGTCTCAATTCATAAAATAGCCCAGCTAATTTTCCAAGAAAAATAGGAACATTTTTTCTTTGGTCTTCGTGAAAAGAATTTAGATTGATTTTCCTTAAAAGACTTAATTGAGAAAGGTGCCTTATGATAGAACACAGAATGGTT